>OY755193.1:2197450-2285484 GCA_963576735.1 Bedellia somnulentella
TTATAATTAAAGTGACTTGGCAATGAGCCCAAATTAAAAGCTGCTTGCTGCCTGGAATTATGTGCAAATGTTACTGACGAGACCAGTGATCAGATTATTTGTTATGTGTGAATCATGATGGTCACTACCGACTACATGCTCCAATACAATAATTAAGAATACCTTACGGGCCATCGCTTTATGAAAGTAAATGAATCGAGAGTGCACTAAGACTGACTGCCGTTGCCGAAATTCGGTTGGGACGACACGGATAAACCAAAAGAAAATTAATTTTGTGATATTAATGTTTACGCATGCGGTGTGTGTAACTTTCAACTCCTCCAAATATGCCGTTTTATTTGTTTCTTCCTGTGCTCATTGCCAAATCACTATAATTATAATATAAAGAAAACTATTGATACAATTACTAAATGTTGATTTATAACTACGAAATATTTTGAATAGGACTTGGCTTCTATTATGTGATAGTTAGGCGTTTCCAACATTTGCATTCTATCTGAAAAGGTAGACAAGTGGCCGTCCGAATTAGTTAAAATTCGGAGGTAGGAAACGCAAACACTACTTGAACGTGTAAAAAAGAAACAAAGGAGAGAGAAATTTCGCGCTGGATGCCAACTGACACTGTAGCTCAGTTGGCAGAGCGACGGGGGCGTATACCCGAAGGTCGCGGGTTCGAACCCCGCCAGTGTCGAAATTTTTCTTTCCTTTAATAACATCTTTTATTTATGAGTAATAAGTAAGGTGTTTTGTTAGTTTATTTATTGTGTTACGCGATACAGGCTCCGCCTAGTACAAGGATCATTAAATTTACTATGAATCTGTAGTTTTTCTGGTGTGTTAATAAACTCTTTTTTTGAATATATACAGCGTGTTAGTTTGACGGCGATTGTTACTTCAATATTAATTCGTATATTAAAGTTTAATGCTTAACATCCACCATATGAAATAAACAAAAAGATTAAAACCGCTTTAGCAGAAAAACTTACTTTCTCCATCAGATGGAAAACTGTGGTTATCTACACTAGCCTAGCGCACACACTCCTACCCGTATAATGTCTCACCCACACAGAGAACAGCGGGCGCGTCATGTGACCATCTAGTCTTGCGCACACTTGCTCGTGACCGTATAAACCGCACTATGACAGCAATGCAAAATTTCTTTGAATTTCGCGACTATGTTTGATTTTTCTTTGAACTTATCGCCGCGCCTGGTGAGGCTGTGGTCTTAGTCGCCTCGTATTTCAATCCAGTATTAAATATGGGGTAGTGTAATTCAAACATTTTCAAGTAAAACGATTGATGGATGTAAACAAAGCTAGAGAGGTTTGCCAGGATCGTACGAAGTGGCGATCGATAGTCTCTGCCTACCCCAATGGGAACTAATGGCGTGAGAATATGTATGTAAAAAATCTATCTCTATTAATTAACACCGACGATTATAACAAAACTGTCGTCCTAAATAATCAGCTACCGCTATTTTTGTTTTACTTTACATCTCTGCCTCCCCAAAGGGTAGTAACGGCGTGAGTATGTATGTAATGTATGTACTTCATGAGCGTAAGATAATAAAGTTAAAAACAAATAGAGACCCTCGAAACGATGCATTTACGTGGCATAAAATAAAGTGCGCAAGAGATACCTATTCATTCATTAACCGACATCGAAATTGGAGGAGTTCTTGGTGTTTACTAAACTCTCTCGGGGCTAAAGGGCTCTAAACGGGTGTATCTGTACTCTATCACAGTTAACTAAAGAATACGAATAAAAATAACTCACCCCGTTTTGATTGGCAGTGGCAGATCCGGGCTATCACCTTTATTTGCGCAAAACGCAGAACATTTTGAGAATTAACATTATAAAACACCAACACTGAACTTTGCTGGTTCGTGTACGCCATATTTACTCAACACAATCACAACACAAGATACTAAAACTGAACTCACACTCCGAAAATTAATGCGAAAAATCAAAGTGACATCCAATCATAAGCGGCACAAACACAATGAGCTACAACAAACAACTAACTTAGTACTAATACTGTTCCTTTGATGTAATGCCGACAAGCCCGCCCGACTTGTTGATACATGCAGATTTTGAATTTCGCGGCGATCGATGTTTACGAATTATGAATTTTTCTCTGAACATACTGCCGCATTCCAACGCAGTATTAACTATGGGGTAGTGTTATTCAAATTTATCATGTCAAATAATAACATGTAAAAAATAAGAAGATATTAGAAGCTAAGTTCGATTGATTACTTTACTGGCCTTGATTTGATTTGGCCGCCGGTTAAAGGTCACGGGGCGGGTCGCAGCTGTCAGCTGAGTTGCCCGCCTTGTCATCGCGTTTCACGCATACATTGAGCGTGTTGGTGTCAATAGTACTACTTTCTTAGTGCAAATTTTAAACAAAATTTGAAAAAAAATAAGTGTGTTTTTTTTCAACGAATTCTGCCTCTATACGTGATAATTAATCATACTTTTCAAGGAAAACAGTCATTACAATTACACCCTGTATATTATGTCACTTGCTATTGCCTGCGACTTCATTCCCGCCAATTTCTGTTATTATGATCGCGATTAAGAAGTTTAATAGCTTAAAGCCTTTCTCGACAAATGGACTATCCAACACAAAAATAATTTTTAATTCGATTTAGCAGTTGCCGAGATCAGCGCGTTCAAACAAACGAAAGCCCTCAAAATAATAATTTTCTCCGTTTTTTCGACATTTCTACTGATTCTTTGCCCCTATTAGTCGCAGCGTGATGTTATATAACGTAATGTAATGTTTGTTTTATAGAATTCATGTTATATTTGTGCGTAATTTAAATAATATTAGGCATTGAGGAAAGCAAAGATATGCCGGCCAGTACACCAACTAAGATTTTGTATTATTAATAAAGTCACTTTGATACCGCGATGTAAGGTCAATATCAGTCAGTTTTTGAATACTTTAATCTCAGTCTACATGATGAAATGACTAAACTTCAGCTGTCTCTTTCGCACTCAGGCACTTAAGTTCGGGCATTGCGAGACGGCAATATATAACATACTCTTATTTTTTAATCTTACCATGTATAAGCGTCTTGGCGTTGGTGTACCGTCGTCCAAGGCTGGACAGTTCTCTGATGATGCCCAGCTCCTGGGGATGTTGTTGAAACACGTCCCTCGATCTCACACTTTTGGAGGAGCTATCATACTACTACTAAACGTTGATCATACGTACTTTAATTACATACGTCGGAACAACAAAGATAACCGATATTTTGAATTTATTTTTTGTAATTTAAACACGTTTATACCGCGATAAAGGGTCTCCTTAAGTGACAGACACGTATCGTATAGATATCTGTCGATTCAAACTTTAGTCAATTCATTCGGATCACGCTGCAGTTGTCTTTTTCCTGCTCAGGTACTTGAGTTATGAAACTGCGCGACGGCAATACTTTACAAATCTCTATTTTCCAATTCTTACCATGTATCAGCGCCTTGGCGTTGGAGTACCGTCGTCCAAGACTGGACAGTTCTCTGATGATGCCCAGCTCCTCGGGATGTCGTTGGAACACACTCGTGGATCGGATTCCCACGCGGTCTATAGGTGTGGCATCTGGAGGCAAGGCAAATATTATCTATACATACATACATACATAAGACATGAAATGAAAAAGAAATTTACTTACTTACACTCACACCCATTATTTCCAATGGGGTAAGCAGAGACTATTAGTCGCCAATTAGTACAACCTTGATAAACCTCTCTCGCTTCCCTTACATTCATTATTCTTCTCATACGTGCTCTTTTATTCTTCTCACTTCGGACCCCGTCTTTATAAGAACTTTTTCTATCTGGTCTAGAAACGTTTTACATTTATTTGCCAACAAATTTACCTTTGGCAAAAAGAAAAGGCTCAGCATATTGTCAGTAGCAGCATACACTCAAGGCTTTAAATCCCATAGAGGGGCTAAGAAAGTTTTGTTCATTAAACCTCATGTGGGGATTATTACTAATCAATTAAGGAAAGAAAAATTTTTCGAGACTAAACCGAGGACCGGGTCGCGGGTTCGAATCCTGCTGGTGTCGAAAAAATTTTCAAATATGTTGCTGTGTGGCGTCAACTAAGAATAGCACTAACAATTTCATACCGCAGATGACGTAAAAGGTAATTTAGTATGTGGGAGTTATGTTAGAGCGCACACTACTGCGGACTCACTCGCACATAGCAGCGTCCCACTCATATTCCTACATCGCGGTATGTAAATGTTTTTCGAGTAAAGCATAGATACAAATTATAAGTTGGTACACAGCAGTGTGTACTAGCCAGTATATCTTTGCTGTTTCCACAAGTGTTTTGGGACTTCTTAAGTGATTGTTGGGCGATGTGGCTGAAGACCCGTCACCATTTCTCTTTATTGTACAATCTTTTTCCCACTCATGTAGCTAAGCAGTGTCGGATTAGAATAGCACTAAACCATTTATTCCCGCGGATATTGTAAAAGAAAATTGAGCTTATTAAGTCATTGGGGTCTTCTAACACAGGCTTTAAGCTTAAAAGAAGATCCCAACCAATTGATTGCATATACTTGTTTTTAGAAACTAAAGGGTTTTTTTATATATCTTTATTTAATTGCCGTGTAGTGTCGGCTTAGAATAGCACTACCCCATTTCTACCCGTGGGTGATCGTAAGAGGCGACTAAGGGTATAGGGGCTTTTTAAGTGATTTTTGGGCGATGTGGTTGAAGACCCAACACCAAAAACGTTTATTATTATCATCTTTTCCCCAATCAACTTCCAAAAGTGGCTGAGGAATTTATCATTCCAAAGCTCTGGCTACCCCGTTAAGGGACTTATAGCCGTGAGTATATGTATGTATGTTATTTAATTGATGGTCGGCGACTTGGTGAAGGTTATGGGAAGCCAATGGATGAGAGAGAGCAGATTGGTCCTATACCAGTCATTGTAAATATTTAAAGGGAGGCCTGACTCCGGATGATGATGATGATCATAATGAAAGGATGTCCTCATATGACGACTTCCGTGTCCGTGGTCGAGTGGATGGGTGACTAGCTTCTAGGAGGTTGCGGGTTCGATCCCTGCTGGGAGCAACATTTATGTGATGAGCATAAATGATTGTCTCATAGTCTTGGATGTTATTTATATGTGGATTATATAATACTAGCTTTTTGCCCCGCGACTTCGTCCGCGTGGACTTCATTTTTTGCATCCAGTTTACATAATACCAAAATACCGAAACACTATCTCAACTCTGTGTTTTATATTTATAATCCCGCGGGCGTTGTTAATGACATAAAGGACATCGAGACTTTTTAAGTGATTGTTGGGCGATTCAGTTTGTGAAGCATCACTAACAACCTTGTTTAAACTATCTTTTATTAATCTATTTCCAAAATTGGATGAAGAATTAGCATCTCTGAATACCCTTTTGAATACCTTACCTCTGGCTACACTTTTATGGCATTTATGGTTGTTAGCATATACTCATGAATGATTGATAGATGGATTTCATAAATTCAATCGCACCAAGTTTTATTATAAAATGTAAAAAAAAACTCTATATTAACTTTCATTTGCTATATCAACCCGTTAGGTGTTGATATAGCAAATAAGAATCATGAAACATAAGAATCATGAAACAAATATACCAAGTTTTTATGTTCAGAAATGAAAATATCTTTAGTAAGTACAGATACGGATAGTAGTTTGGCGCTGCGGCGGCGGCCCGGTGCTGCCCCCTACACTGACCGTTGATGATATTGGGAGAACTTGCAGCGATTGCTCGGCAATATAGGGATGATTAGTGGTGGATCTCCATCCAAAATAATCGCTAAATTGAAGGGATAGTGCTTGCTATTATTATACAGTGTGTCCAGTAAATAAACGTCCAACCGTTAACCACCAATAGAGGACCCTGTAAAGTGCCCGGAAATGCAATTTTTTTTATTTTAGAAATAAGCCAGGTTTAAGTTGTTTTTTATTGTTTTAAATTCCTTTGGGCTATTTTGTTATGGTAAGAGGGCAAAAATAGGGATATCAGCATATTTTTTTTTATTAGACTCCTAATAAAGCAAAGAATAGCTTGGTTAGCAAAAATTGAGGATTAGAGGAGAATTGGTTAGCAAGAGGAGGACAACTTAAACCTGGCTTATTTCTAAACCAGGTTTAATATAATAAAAAAAATTGCATTTCCGGGCACTTCACAGGGTCCTCTATTGGTGGTTAACGGTTGGACGTTTATTTACTGGACACCCTGTATATAGTGCTATTTTAAGCTAACAAAACTTTTTTTTTACAAAAAGATTGAAATACCTGAGATATGAACCCGGGACGATTGATTCATAATAGTTCTAATTAAATATTCATAGTAGTTAGTTATACCGCTACGCCACGGAGACGTTACCGGGGCGGTGTCAAATTTTTATTACGCTTTATTTCATATTAGTCTTACTATTGATAAACAAATTTGTCATTTAAATGTTCATTTATTTTGATGAAAACTAATGAAACCCCTTCATCTTTCCAAAATGAACATTAACAAAGTGTCTGTTGTGAATTCCATCGATGATAAAAATAATCGCTGCAATATTTTGAGCCATATATGAGTTAAGGTTTTTTGATGTTACTATGAGAACTCTTGCGGATTCCTTAGTTTCAAGGAATCGTCGTCGTTTCATTTAGCTTCTAAATTTACATGTTTATATTCGTTTGCAATATAAGTAGATGTAAAAAAAAAATATACGATAAACAAATAGTACATCATCCCTCGGGAGTTTCTTATTTTCGGGGATCCATTATCGTACCATTAAGCTTCTAAATTTTGATTTTTATATTAGTTTACAATATTTTACTTTGTTTTAAACGATACACAGCGCCATCTCCAATGCATCCAGCAAGCAAACAATATTTTTGATATCCCGTGGGAACATATTTTTTTCCAGGATAAAAGTCCCTATCATTTAATTTAGACTTCTAACGCCGTAAAACGCCGTTCCGCTTTCACGCCGTAAATCGGTTCAGTATTTACGGCGTGAAAGCGGAACAAACAAACAAACAAACTCACTTTCTCATTTATAATATTAGTATGGATTAAATATATTTTTGAGTTAGTATATAATACAAGTTATACTTAGTTTGGGGCTAACTTGATCTGTGTATAATATGTCCATATACATTTATTTATTTATTTTATATGTCATCATGATCAAATCAGATTAATCCACCAAGCTACTAGCAAGTGCTTCCCGCAGGATTCCAAAATTACACAAAAGAAGCCGTTTATATACATTTCAACAAATACTATAAAATATTTACCCTCAAAGTGTTTCCTCAAGCGAACTTCCATCCCATATTCCCTCTCGGTCAATTGATATTGTACTGGACCTTCGATTAATAATGATCCTAATATATATAATACATCAACTCTTCGTTGCTTCCTCGCTTCATCCTCAATCGCCTGTATTGCATCCAGGTCTTTGGGTGTTATTCGGACTGGAGCAAATCTTGGGTATGTTTGTAAGTTTACTATTCCGTAAAGTATGAATAAACCTGCTACTGACTCCTGTAAAACAATGATGTATAAAATTATTAATATTATTGTATTTTTGATTCTTGTCATAGTGTTTTCTGTTTTTTAACCTCATTAAATAAAAAATGTATTATCTACTAGAATGCTAAGAAAGTTGACATGAATTAGTGAGGAAACCCACATGACTCATTTGGACTTAGTGTTCAGAGGTATGAGTACCTCTGCCATATTTACTGGTAGTACGGCGTGAACTTTGAGTTAAGTTGATGAACTAGAATAGAATAGCTCTTTATCATTCAAATCACAATACTAAATATTGACTACCACTTACTGAGATATAGCTGTGTATATATGAATAAAATTATTGTATACCTCAAAATTCTGAGTGTTTGCCACCATGTAATGCTTAGCAATGAGAACTAACTCTTCACATAACTCGCCTATTTCTGTATTGTGTGTTCGACCCCTGGAAATTATCAAATATAGTTAAATTTAGTATAACAGTTAACTATTTATCATAGCCTTAATATGTTTTCAACAAAGGGCACAGGTTTTCCCTGATTAGGTTCACTTGGGCCTTGTACCATACACTACCCTAGTGTGGGTTGGCAGACTTTAAGGACTACCTGATAAAAGCCACGACTAAAGGCTTTCAATGCCCTTGGAAGCAGAGAATATTGTTGAAATTTACTACTGCCTAATATCAAGGCACAGTCTATGTTTTTTTTGGCTTACACTAAGATACAAGTACTCCGTTATGGATTCAGGAGCTGTACCTCTCCTAACTGCTTTTAAAGTATATAAGAATAGAATAGAATAACTCTTTATTGCACATCAAACACAAATTTACAAAAATAATAATATGATCAAACAGTTTACAGTGAGGTACAATTTGCGGTATCATCGCTAAAAGCGATCTCTTCCAGACAACCTTTGGAAGGTGAGATCGATAAATTCATCATTTGGGTAGATGCACAAAACAAGGCCAAAAATAACATAATAATCTATTATATATTAGTGTAACACTCACCATTTCAAAGTCAAACAATCATATAACATGAATATAGAACAATAATTATTTTGATGTTTACAACTATAGAATCAAAGTAACAGAACTTACAAGAAAACATCTGCAAATTTCATATCTTTCCATAGATTGCAGAATACATGATAATTCAATGATTCTGTATGTAAACATCGCTGGATCAACTCATCACAGTCTTGTGTAAAGCCTTCAGCTATATTTACCTTCTGAATGAGGGCTGAAAAGAAAAAATTAGATCACATCAAAAATTACATCTTTTATATTACTAACGAGATTTAGTAAAAATCTAGTATATACAGATCTAGTCAAAAAAATATTGTAAAAGAACATGCAGCAAGTAAATTGCAGAACGTTTTTACACACTTGGCAAATTTCATATGCGTGAAGCAGTAGTTCAGAGTAATCCGAGGGCAAAAATCCCTAAATAATGGCCTTTGAAATGAAACCTTTACGCGAACTCAAAATACGTTCAGTTCACATATATTATACTTACGCCTCATTTTGATTCCTTGATGCTATTGTTTATCAATTAATAAAATTATAACCTCAAGACGAAAATCATATTTTATTTACAAAGCACATAATTTTCATTTAATTTCTCTATTGAATGTTATCAAATAAGTAATTTCCTTTAGTAAACTTTATTTTATATACGTATTGAAGTACATATCCTAAGGATATAATTATTTTTGAATATACGAAGAAGTCCGCGAATCCAACAAAACAATCACAAAGCCATAAAGTAAAGTTATACTTTTTATTATAAAAATAGACACTTAACGACTGTGGAAGCCCATTCTTTAGAGCCAAGATTGTGTTTCTTTTTTCGTATGGATTGGTTGTTGTTGTTGCTGATAGCCTTGTGGCCTGTGCGGCTTCACCATGACTTTGTGGGTGACTCGCGTTCTTCGGGAGTGTTTAATTTAAAGTGGGCTTATCCATATATGTACCCATATGAGCCACACCGTTTGTATGCAGGCTAGCTAATACATAGATTCATACCATTAGTTCCTATTGGGATAAGCCAAGGCTATCGATTGCAACTTTGTACATTCCTGGCAAAACCTCTCGAGCTTTATTCATCAATTTTTTCATTCAAGCCTTTTTATTATTCATACTTCAGACAACTGTCCTTTAGAGCACATTTTCATTAACTTGTGTCCTTCGTGGTTGGCATCTACCAACATTACCATCCATATAATAACATTTCAAAAGTGTTGTATGAATGTTTTTCACGTAGTGAAATAGTCAGCTAATTCTCTAAATATTTACCCTACAGTTTTATCTTTGGTAATAATACTTTCGATTGGATGTGGAGATGTGCTACGCTACACTTGCTTGCTTCTATGCTAACACGCGTCTTAGAAAAGGGTTGCGGTAGTGGCATTGCACAGCAAGTTCATGTAAAAAACAAGGCTTCGAGTGAGGAATCGCACGGAAAGGACCGAATGCTATTTAGGTTTTCTAATAATAGCATTAGCCCATTTTATCCCACGGGTGAAGTTAAAGGCGTCTCTTTGGCTTAATTAGTGATATTTGGGCTATGTTGGTAAAGTGAAGACCAACGAACAACCTCAAAAGACTCAAACGTTTACGCAGAATTTCCCAGAAGGGGTTAAGGAGATAAAGAGATACTGATACTTCTGAACATAACGTGTCATTGTCACAGTTCGCGTCGTGGCACTCACGTGATAGGGGGCAGGCCTGTTGCAGTTTTTTACGTATACTGTCATTTCACTAAGTACATCTCAGCCATGTTACTTTCCACGATGTTTTTACTCAACGCTCACAACCATGATGAATAAACCACACATAAGTAGGTATGTCTTAAGAAAAGGCAAATTGGTATAGACCCGACCCGGGATATGAACCCACGCCTATCTGCATAACGGACATGATGATGAGTTTTAGTTAGACCGGGTCCTGATTTATACTAATGCTACAGTTTCTTCCTTGCTTAACACACTACATAATTTCCTACCGTACTCTATGAACGTGTCGTGTAATTTTTGTTGCAAACACTCAAATTTGTAAGAACATACATATACTCACGCAATTAATTCTCATTGGGGTAGGCACAGAATATCGATCCCCGCTTCGTACAGAAGAAAAATCAAAAGGTTATCCAATTTTATTCAAAATATTTAGGGAAGTTATTTTTACTCCTGATTCCTCCTGAACGACGTGATAGCTCAATGGGTAGAACACCGCAAATACTGGTATTTTTGAAATCTAGTCGGACAAAATTATTTTTGTGTCTTATTGGATTCTACTTAGCTTAGAATGATACCCGGTTGCACTTCCAGCATAGCGCGGGAGAACCCAGGGTCTGCTTTTAAACTTAATCTTCTCTAGTTAAATTAGTTAGTCTCTAACTGGATTCTAACTAGCTCAAATACAATAAAAAGATGCTGTCAACAATTTTATTTGTATATTGAATACTTTTAGCAACTGTTTTATAAACGTATATAAAAATATCCTTAAATTATGTAACCTGTACCCTTAATTTTTTTAAATTATGTAAGGGCCGCAATAGTTTTTATGTTTCATCCTCACTTTCTGACGCAGATTCAATGATATTTGGCTCCGCGGAAATTTTATTCCTACTAGAAATAACTTCTAATATGACCTTAAGCCCGTATATAAGCTCAAAGTCAATCCCTGTTATGTACGCAGCTAATTCTGGGTTCTTAAAGAATCTTCGGCTCGTATTTCCATCATTGGTATTCCCCGCATTAGTTTTTGGCATATCTACTAAAAGACCGGTCTCAACGTGAAACCTGGATTGTATATGTTTTTTCAGCCTTCTTCTTGGTCTTTTTCTTCCTTGGTTTTCGGTTGCCTATATTTCTTCACCGGTAATTTGTAAGCCAAATGAAGGATTGATGTAAATATCCGAATTGGTGCATGTAAAACAGATATGCCGAATTCTACTGCCTTGAAGTTAACATCTCAAGGCCCTGCGTCTTTCGCCTTTTACTTCTTTCAAAAACCTCTTCAAGGGATTTTATTGGTCGCCCAGGTCGTTTTAGAGTAGTTCCAGCAAAAGGGATTTCAAAAGTTCCATCAAGCCATGTTTCACTGTATTTTAGAAAATCATTCTCTTTTTTACATGCATAGGTCCATCTCCGTTTGAACTCTGCTTTACGGCGGGAAAATTTTCTTTCAACTGAACAATTTGGTCCATTTTAAAATTCTGGTCTATTAAGAGATTTTCTCTTAAAAAATCTAATTTGGCATCCAAATTAGGTAAATCTTCATTTTTAATTCGATTATACAAGTAACGTCGGGTCACAACTCATACTCCTGAAGTACCTTCGAAACCTACAAGAAGAAAATATAATATAAAACTAACTTTAAAACAAAAAAGAAATTTACATCCATTACATCTTATCGAGTAACTATCTTTTTGAGTTAAAAAAGTCATGTATCCGGATGTGTTTTCATTGTATTTTAGAAGGGTATTATGTCTAAAACAACCCTCAATAAAAATCATAGCCGGGTATATCCGGGTACCCAAACAAAAATCTTAGCAAAGAACAAAATGTATCAAAATCTGAGTATGAAACTAAGTGGTTTTTCATTAGTTCAAAAAAAGACATAGTTAATTAGGTTGTGACCGTTCTTTAAAACCACTAATAAAGCCACTTATAATCTATAAGAATCCATCACTTTCAAACTGCAAGGTAAACTTTGAAATATTTAAAAAATCCTTAAAGTTGTCGATTTTTAAGGCCGCCGAGAACTGATTCAATGCACAAGTTAAAACTAGGGTTGTTGAGGAACTTGTTATGAGGAAGAGGATGAGGAAGAGGAGTTTTTTAAAATCGATTTTGAGGAAGAGGATGAGGATGAGGAATCTGGCAGACTAAAGGGAAGAGGATGAGGATGAGGATGAGGAAGAGGATGCTGAGGAGGAATAGAAGAAAAAATAACAAATTGGTTTCCAAATCAACTTCCACTTTTAATATTTTTAACATAACAATAGAATGTTAAAGTGTAATTATCACAACAAACTGTAGGCAAGTTATATTATATACATAATAGGTTAGCCGCTGTCTCTTTAAGTATAAATCAACTTCTTATTTAATGATTTCGGACGTAGCAGTCGAAAACATAGTTTTAATAATCAAAATTAACGATGGGTAAGTTGCATTTAATAAATATAAGCTTAGCCGCAGTCTCTCCTGACAAACGGTTGCGTAGCTCATCATACACGAGTCCAGCGCTACTAAAGAGGCGTTCGCTAGGAACACTTGAAGGAGGGGCTGACAGATATTGCCGCACTATTTGGTACATATCAATAAATTGCGGTTTCTTCTTCCACCATACAAGGCTGTCTTCCTCAATAGGTACTCTTTTCTCTTTGGTATACTTTACCATGAGGGACTTGAGAACGACAAATCTATCAAGTGGTGAGTTTTCTTCTTCTTCATTCTCACTGTTTGGCTCTGACGAAGCTAGCATCTCTACTAACAAAGACTGCACAACTCTGCCTTTTGATGCACCAGAAACTCCAGAACTCGTAGATGGTTCGTTCTCGTTGTGGGTTTGAATCAGATGTTCTTGTTCTGCCTCATTTTCACTGTGTCCTCGGCCTCCATGTTGACACAAAGTTAAAATTTCTGACTCAACTCGTTCTTTTGTGATCTCGTTAAAAAACTTTGTTTTATATTTTGGATCCAAGTAAGTAGCTATAGAGTATATCATGTTATTATGAAGTTCGCCAAAGCGGTTGGATATTTCTTCTATCAATTTTATAATCATATTTTGGGAATTTTGGTCCGTCATGAAATGGATATGATCCGCTTTCAAAAAGTTTTGCATTGAGCACGTTAAGACATGGATAAGGGGAATCACGGATGAGATACAGGCCTCAGAATTGCTCATAGACTTCGTGACTTCATCAAATGGCTTTAGAATCTTTGCACATCTCTCAAGTTGTAGCCAATCATTTGGGTCAAGTTGTGGCAAATTCGTGTGCTGTGACGTGTAAAGCACGATGGCGTCTTTTATCACAATTAGTCGTTCTATCATTTGAAACATGCTATTCCATCTCGTAGGGCACTCTTGAATGACTGAAAGTTCAGACAGGCCCAACCGTTGTTGAAAACTTTGCAACTCTTTTTGTGCAATCAGAGAGTGGCTAAAGTGCGTAGCAATCTGCTTACATTTGCTCAACAATGTTGATATATAATCATCGACCGTCAAAGCCGCTCGTATACACAGTTGTAATTTATGTATAGTGCAATCAATGTCATTAATTTGTGACACGCGAGCAGCTCGTTTCATATTAGAACCACCATCTCGAACCATGACATGCAGCTTTTGACGGGGAATCCCCCATTCCTCCCTTATTTCTTCGAGTTTCTGTGCTATCAGGTCACCTGTGTGCCGTTCCTCGAGTGTGACACATTTAAGAACTAATGATACTCTCTTGAAGTTAGTATCAATGCCATGAACTGTGAAACTCAGCAATGAAACACCGGCTCCAGGCTCCGACCATATGTCAGTGGTGAACGTCAAATGTTCTAAGTTATTAATCAAGTCTTGTATCTTTTCTTTTAGTTTAGGATAAACGTAATTGCACATTAATGTTGAGTAGCACTGACGTCCCCTTAAATGATATCTTGGCACTCCAAAAAGCATGAGTCGTCTAAAACCAATACCCTCTACAAAATTGAACGGCAAGTCTTGAAGAGCCAACATTTCGCATATCAATTTATCAAGTTGTCGGCTTTTTTCATGAGACAATTCCCAATGCTGATTCCTTTGTAATGTTTCCTGTAAAGTAACTTGCCTTTTAGCCTGTTGAAGGGGAGTTTCTTCCACGCCTTTACGTTTTTTTTCGGCTGCACCTTGTTTTGTGTCTTCATTTTTCTTTTCATAGACCGCATATTCAACTTCATGGCACTTGAGATGGCTTCTTAGCGCGGAAGTTCCTCGACCTTTTCTTGAATAATCTCGGTCACATATTTTGCACTTAACGGTGTTATCGTCCACTTCACTAAAATAGTCCCAAATAACACCTTTTGGTCTCATTGATAGTAATTAACGTAAGGAAAGAAGTAAAAGTAATTATGGGACGCGACGCGTGCGAGCGTAAACAATGCAATGACAATCAATCAGTGACTAGACAAACAGTACAAGTTCCTACAGGTAACAATACGCAGATTACGCTGGTACTGAACTTGTTTACATGTTGCCATCTCTGTCTTCCTTTAACTTTTTAATACGGCGAGACTCTTTGTCTTTCTCTCTCTCACACACAAACTTTTATTTTCAACAAAACTAATAACTCTCCTTCCTCATAAATTCCTCTTAAAATATGAGGAAGAGGAAGAGGATTTTTTGGAAACAAATTTTGAGGAAGAGGATGAGGAACCTCAAAAATATGAGGAAATTCCTCATTTTGAGGAAGAGGAATCCTCATCAACACTAGTTAAAACGATCGAGTTCCGACTGTCGTTGCGCGCGCGGCGGACAAAATATGAGGGAAGATGTGCCTAAACATAGTTCATCGGTTTGTTTTCTCTACTTGGAACTAGTTTTAGGTTCATAATTGGGGTTTTTGTCCGACTAGATTTCAAATATACTTGTACGTGCAAGCGACTAGTGTTCAAATTCCGGGTCGGGCCTACACCAATTTGTCTTTTCTAAAGACATATGTGTGGTAAATTTATTATAGTTGTTAACGGTGAGGGAAAACATCGTGAGGAAACCCACACGGCTGAGTTATACTTAGTCATGTGACAGTGTATTCGTACAAAACGGCGATAGGCCTGTCCCCTATCACGTGAGTACACTGTCCATGCAAAACGTGGGTACTCTGAACGCCAGGTGACAAAGTCACGTGATGTTCAGAAGTAATAGTACCTCTGCCATCCCCTCCGGGGATATTTGGCGTGAACGTTTATGTTATGTTACTCTTGATTCCAAAATTAGATTTTTCCAAAATCCATTATAAAAGCGGCTAACGAATTGTTAATTCTAAGGCTCATTGATTGAGGTCGTGAGAATACAACAAAAAGGAAGGTTGAAAAAACAAAACGGCGGGAAAAAAAAACAAAATAAAACACAATCCGTATCTTATACTTATTTAGTAACAGTTTTGCTTTGATTCATAATTATTTATTGCAACTAAGCATCGGAGACCACGCACTAGGCATAATGGCAGACACCTTAAGTTAACATTTGAAAACACTACATACGATATTGTAACTAAAAATACATTTATAGAGGTTGCTTCTCGATCAGCTTGTACCAGTGCCCACACTCGCAGCGGCGGGGGTTGTCCTGAAACAAAATTGTGGATGTATTATACTTGGGAAAATTTTGAGGCCACCCGAGACCTTAGCACACTTGTAATTATATCACCTTAGTTAGACTAAGTAGAAACTAGATCAAGTGTGCGGCACTCACATTTTGTACTCTTATAAATTTAATCTTGCCCTAAATGTACATTATTAAACACCGACTTCACATTACTGGCCCGGAGTTTTTCTTGGACAAAGATCGTGACGTGCGTCAGCTCGTCGGTAAGAACGGGATAAAGGTATGCGATACTTTGGAAGAGAAAAAGAGATGGTTGTCAGGGACAAGAGTGCTATGACTTTTGGAGGGATGCCATTCATCATCGAATGGATGGCAGAGTTAGGTTGTCTTAAATATAGTTTGGAATTTGGTTTTTAGAGTACACAGTTTTTGCCTGAATTATATATTCTCGTCTTAAGTTCGCCTTTGCCATTGTAGGACTTATACCACATGACTCGGTGATGTGGGTTTTTGAAGATGTTTCCCTCATCGTTAACAACCGCGAAAAGCCGTATAGGCACGATACAGGACTCAAAGCCTCATCTGTCAACATCTCGGGTAGTGCTCTTTTTAAGAAGCACCCCAGTTTGTGATAACCGGATGGATATTACGCTTAAAACTGGAGAAAAAATAAACAAATAAAACTCTCCTCTTTTACCAAAATATATAAAAAATGCAGTAAAAATACTTCACGGTTTGGCAAGTAAGTAGTAAACTAGGAACCTTTTTATACTGCAACAAATTAATGATTTTGTCAAGACTAAAGAAATCAAATCAAAATCATTTATTTCGTATATTCATGCGGAAATGCTTGGTTATTAATTCCAAAAGTGTTTACAATGCGTGGATGATATTATCAAAGCTCCGCATTACGAGAAATATTTATTCCAAATATCCAGAGTTATACTTAAACTGATATTGTTGACTAACACAGGTTGTGGGTTATATATAACCTAGTAAGTGATCGCTACATAGTATAAAACAAAGTCGCTTTCTCTGGAGAGCAAGCACGAGCACTTATATCGACACGATAACGGTTAGAATGAGATGGCAGTATACGATACTAAGTAAGTGCGTAAGAGATGGCTGCTTTATCCCACGCGATAACTAGTTTAAACTCGGCTCGTGCTTGCCCTTCTGGTCCATATATATGCTTATTTTTTTTAAAACTATGCAAGGATTTTGATGCGTTTTTTTAAAAATATTAAGTAATAAAAGAGGAAAGTTTATCTGTGTAATAACATACATAGTGGAAAAAAAAAATAGGTTTCTAATGTGTTAAGTTTTTAGCTGTGTTGTGTCGGCTTAGAATAACACTACCCCATTTCTGCCGATGGGTGTACGTAAGAGGCGACTAACGGTATTGGGGCGTTTAAGGGATTTTTGGGCGATGCGGTTGGAGACCCATCACCAACAACCTTTATTTTGCCATCTTTTCCCCACTCAACTTTCTAAAAGTGGCTGAGGAATTTCTAGTTCCTTAGCTCTGGCTACCCCTTCAAGGGATTTATAGCCGTGAGTATATGTTTAAGTTTTTCCGCTTCCATATAAGAATTATAAAAAAAAAGTATGCTAAGTATTGTACACATCGAAAAGATTTGAACTCCGCTATGGTATGTGTTTTCTCTTATGGATTATTTTTTGGCATTTACTTTTTATGACAAATAATAGCTAATTTTTAAAGCGATTTACAAACAACAAAAAACAACTTTATTTACTAAATTAATCAATTTACAGTTTTAATTTACATTTGCCCTCGCACTAGGCTAAGCCTCTATCGCGAGGACCAATTTTGATTTCAATCAACACATCAATAATCCTTATCTAAGATCGTTAATTTAACATAGATCTATATGGCCTTTTACAGCACATAATTTAAATAAATATGTTCGATGATATTACAGATTTAAAAATTGCAGGACTTAGCGTTTGCGGGGTGGGGCTTCGGCGGAAACGTGCCTATTTCTCAATTATGACCATAGTAGTCGTATGAAAATTTATTTGTTTGTGTTTGTTTGAACTGTACAGACTTCTCTAGATATGTAACTAAGTATAACTTTTGAATGATTAAAATATTCAGTACTCAATCACGTTTGAACTACAGATAAGGTTCTGATGATGATTTTATATAAAAAATAATAATATTTCGTCCTGTGAGTGTCGTAAAAGGCGACATGGGAAATTTGGCTTAAGTCAACCTTTATTTCACCATCTTTTCCCCAACTTGCAACTTCCAAAAGTGGCTGAGGAATTTTAAATTCCTTAGCTCTGGCTACCCCTTCTAGGGATTTATAGCCGTGAGTATATGTATGTATGTATGTCATTGTTGGGCGATGCAGCTAGGCACCACTACCACCAAAATTAATTTTACAATCTATTCTCTATTTCCCCAGTTCCAATAATGGCTGAAATTTAGCTGAAACTCTGCCTACCACTATTTTGGATTTACATCCACATTTATGAATGTAAGAACAATTACCTTGTGTAGCCACAACCAGGAAATAGCGGTGCTGTGTTCATCACCTGGAAGCAATAAAAAATAATTATATTTGTTTGCTGCAAGTGACAAATAATCTTAGACTAAGACTACCGATTCCATCTCAATTTCAAGTAATTTCTCCAGTGACATGGTTTGAAATGCATCAGAACAAAAAAAAATCTTTATTAAATGATAAAGTAAACATGATTTATAATTAGGCATACTAAATAGTTGTACCTATGAGAAGATACATACATATCTACTCTACTCATGTGAAAAGTTCACATTAGAAAACAAACAATATATCTTGTTAAGTCACTACCATCAGGCTCCCTTGTTATTACTATCTGTATTTCAATAAAAAGATCTTTTCCAAATACTTATATACTTACGTATAATTTATATTTATGCTGTGTAGTGTCGGCTTAGAATAGCACTACCCCGTTTCTACCGATGGGTATATGTAAGAGGCGACTAACGGTATTGGGGCTTTTAAGGAATTTTTGGGCGACGCGGTTGAAGACCCATCACCAACAACCTTTACTTTACCATCTTTTCCCCACTCAACGTCTCCTCAAGTGGCTGAGGAATTTCTAATTCCTTAGCTCTGGCTACCCCTTCTTCGGATTTGTAGCCGTGAGTATATGTATGTATGTTATTCTATTAAGGCTTCAGTGTTTTGTTAAAACAACCAAGACAGTTCAGTGTTTAGAACATAGGGTTATCATACAGTCAGGCATTCAGTTGGATCCCTGAGTCAGGCCTACACCAATGTGTCTTTTTTTAGTCATGTGTGTTGTAAAATTGGTTGTTAACTTCATGAATAAGTTGTACTTGGTCATGTGACTGTGTATTTGTATGAAGATGTATGATGATAGTAAAGAAAAAAAAAGTCAATCGATAATCTGGAATGTAAGAATATGGTATTTGAAATTTCGGTGAAACAATATTATGGCAATTAAAAAAAAGTCGATTAGTTTTCAGTAAAATAATATTCGGGTTTAAAAGTTTCGGATATACCGTATGTAACCGTCATTTTGTTTACAAGGAAATAACAAGCAAATATAATTCACATTGTTATACACATATACATCATGTTACAGCAGAAAATAAAATTTATGCTTTCCACCAACCACTGTTTCTGTACACAAATTTTACATACTCATAGCTACAAATTCAAGATAAGAATAGCCAGATCTTTCCAATTGAATGGGAAAAAGATTGGAAACTAAGTTTTTTTTTACAATACTATTTTGATGTTTCTAAAGGCTATTTAAAAATACACGAGAAGGTAATAAAATATTAAAAGAATTAATGGACTTTGTAAAATATCTGCATATAAAATAGACATTGAACTTACATATACATCCTACAATGCGGGCATCGAAACATGACGGTACAAGTGTTGGTTTGTCTTTGGAACCGGTTCCGGCTTTCTTGATAATCTTCATGTTGAAGGGATCTTCGTTACCAGCCTGCATGGCCAGCAATTCTTTCTTTTCTAGACCAGTGGCATGTTCCAATGGGTCAGGCATCACTGAAAACAAAAATGTATGCATTAACTAATGTTTCGTACATATTATATTTTTATTTGTGACTTACTTATTTAAGATTCATTTAATGTTAGGGTATGAACGGGAATTAATTAAAAACATAATCCTTAAAGAAGTATTTGTTTACAACATAATTGTATGCTATCAATTAGAAATTCATGCTAAATTGAAAAGAACCTCATTTGTCATAAAGTTACACAATTTACATCTCCAAAGGACAGTTATACATGTGCAAATTCTTTGTCATTATTCAATACATATCATATGCTTAAAACAATCAATGAATGAGAGGTATACTGAAAAACAATGTATAACTAGAATGCAATGAATTGGATTGAAAAAGCCAGAAAAAGATTTCAATCACTGTCTAGCATTCATGGTGTTACAACTGCTTTTGATCTCAGATAAGTTGATGGAACATAAAAGTATGGGTATGCATATATGTATAAATAACAAGTTCTAACTAATACTTCGTAGTATTTTTTATTTAGGTTAACATTAACTATACACAAATTATATGGATACATGTTAGAGTAAATTATCAATTACATACAAAGGTATAAACTAATATTTTTTATTATCTTTGGTAAGATATGATAAGGATGATTAAATGTGAAGTAAAATATGCTGTGAGAGCAGGATTAAACAACGCACAATTATAAAAGAATCGTTTGCAAAAAGTGTATGGAATGTAGTTGCATGTTATGTTTAGTATCAAATGATTACCAAGATTTGATAAAACCCTGAGAGGTGGCTGCCTGACCTTAGATATATACGTTAGGTACATGATTAATAGATGATATAGTTGGTAATGTTCTGCTTATGCTCTAGAACCATATTGTGTATGTAATATTAATTTGGGGAAGCCTCAAATTAAAATATTTTTATATTACGTAACTAAATAAATTGTCAAAAGATCGAACAAATTTTGGTTATATTCTCAGCTACTTACTTTTATCAGCGTAGCAACGCTTGGCATTCGAAAGAATAACACTCCTAAATGCATTTCCACGAAGTATTTGTCTACACAATGAAGCCATTTTTGCTAAAATCTCACTAGACCGCTTCTAGCGATTGCAGGTGGACGAACCAAATTTCGGAAAACTAGAGACAACGACAGAAGAGAAGAACGGGAGATTGGTCAATTACTTTTTTGCTGGTGGCAACTAAAAGTACGATTTTTAGTACTACAATTGGAGATAGTGATGTACCACAAATCCGTGTATACTTGAAAAGGGTTGCCATATAGATCAGTCAGATAAATACAAATAAACAGTATCTATAAAAAATCACTAAAAATCTTTTACGGTGTTAATATTCAAAGAAATTAATACCTTTAGGTTAGGTACTTAACATTCTCAAAAGATATTATTAAATGTATAATTGATGTTGGAGGCAAGCAATTCTTTTCAGAAAAGTCTTAGTACACAATAGTCTTTAAGCTCGTTTAACATTTTATGTTGTACTCAGAGAGTTATTATGTAGTTTCCAAGTTCAAAACAACTTTTTTGCATTATTTATACAAGAATAGAAAGTCACATAAGAATTATTTATAAAAAATCATTTTTACAAAGGCAAAAATATATTTTGTGGTCATTTTATTATCACAACTGTTTATGTGTAAGCGTCTCGTAATAATAGTGTTTCAGGGAGGAAATGTTTCACCATTTCCTTCACCACAGGTATGTGGCAAATTAGGTACGCAAAGCTTTTTTGTATTTATTAACTATTTTTAGTCGATAGCAAACACGAAAATAAGAAACTAATTTGAATATTTTTTATTTAAAATGAGTTATTGTAAAGTTATGATTGTGCAAAGTTTGATATTGTTCTTAATGACGTCATCGATCGAAAATGTCACGTAGCGACATGCAAATGAAGCGAAATTTTCAATAAAAATGTTGCTGGTTGCAAAACATTTAATGAATTTGTGATCTCAAATGAAATTATTACGATATTATACTAAACAAACCTATGATTTTCGATATTTTATTAATGAACTACAAAATCGAATGTCTTTGAAATAACACTGGAGGTCAAATACTGTTACAGATTTTTGATAAAATAACCGTCATCTAAGCGTTGTATCATTTAATTTTAAGAAAATATTATTCAAAAACATAATCTCGAAATGGTTTCGTAATCAGTACCACTTTTGTAAATTTTTACATACTCCGCTATATTGTGCGCTCTAATATGACTCCCAAATTACTTCCCTCCTAGTCAATAGAAGATACCAAAGCTAGGAGGTACCTATTACCAATTTCAGTGTGAGTAGTGATCTCTGCTGAATGAGTGGTGTGGTGAGATAAGCATGGAGTAGAAATTGAGGGTAGATTGAGAAATTTAGTAGAAGAAAGCGTGTGTTCTTATCGAGGGGGCACCACTGTGGGAACAGAAAAGATATACTGGCCAGTACACCTGCTGTGTACAACTTGTTATTTGTATTTATGCTTAGTTCGATAAACACTTACATACCGCGATGTAGGAATATGAGTGAGACGCTGCTATTTATTGTAACTAAGTCAGGTAGTTGTTATGTAAATTGTATGTTTTTAAGGGATAGTTCCCATCATTGTTTTTACAATTCAAAATAAAAATCCATATAAGGTAATTATATTGGATATTTTAATCAGTCAGTAAATTTTAGTTTTAAAGCAGAGAAATTCAAATTATCAAGTTTTTTAAATTCTATTACTCTTTGAATGAACGATGCATCCCTCTTGGTATTGCTCAGTATGCCAGTGTTGCAAATCTAGAACAAATAACAAAATGTTAATTATCTTTACACAAATAAATATATATACAATAATAAAACAGCTTTATTAATTATTTAGCAGTAGTTAGTTATATAGTTTTATGACTTATGCAAAGCAGATTACACATATTCTTGATAAGCTCACTATGTTTAGACATTGTAGATATTTTTGCAGGTTGCAGGAATACAAACATATAAGTGGCACCTAAATTTTAAAATGTATGCTACACTGAAGCACCGTTTTAGTCAATAAGTAAAATTCATAAGTATCCTATTCTAGATAGTGATTTTGGCTTTTTAGTTTAGTATAAGGCTGTTAGTAGACATAATTTTCTCCAAAACTTAGAAAAATTTGATATATATATATATATATATATATATATATTGATTTCACCAAATTAAATTAAGTTGTTGTTGTTGTTGTTAGTCATGTGACAGTGTAGTCGTACAAAACGGCGATAGGCCTGCCCCCTATCACGTGAGTACACTGTCTAAGCAAAACGTGGGTACCTTCTCTGGAAACTAGATGGCGCTTGCCATGTGAGTTCAGGAGTATTGGTACCTCTGCCAACCCCTTCGGGGATAAAACGGCGTGAACGTTTATGTTACGTTTATGTTATGTATAAATTAACTGCATAAAAATACTGCAAACTGGTTTTTAGAATAAATAATGCCGATAATATAGCAAAAACATATTCAAAAATCCGAATGTGCATAGGTCTTGCGCACTAAGGGTTCCACACCTACATACATACATTCAATACATACGTAAACTCACGGCTATAAATCCCTAGAAGAGGTAGCCAGAGCTAAGGATTTAGAAACTCCTCAGCCACTTTTAGAAAGTTACATACCTACATATACTTACGGCTATAAATCCCTAGAAGGGGATCCCCAATACCGTTAGTAGCCTCTTACGTACACCCACCGGAAGAAATGGGGAAGTGCTATTCTAAGCCGACACTACACAGCAAAGTCCTAGTTTCACACCTAAGCTATATAAATATGTTGGTTGGTTGTCTTAATAGTAATATAAATTTGATTTGCATTTTATGTAAACGTGGGTACCTGCTTTGGACACTAGATGGCACTGTCACCTTGTTCATAAGTATTTGTACCTCTACCAATCCCTTCGGGGATAAACGGCGTGAACGTTTTTGTTATGTTATGATTTTATTTATTATAATGTAGATAATATTGACTGTTACGTCTTTTTATCCCATAAAAACTATTTTCACAGCCAAATCCAAATTGAACGCTTGGTGTGTTCGTAACTATTGGAAAAAGGATTTCATTTCCTTCAGCATCATACGTTTCATTTATTTTTTGTGTAAGCGAATTATAAAAAAATATTCAGAAAAATGGAGTATACACAAATATCATCAATAAGCAATTTGTTTGAACGCCTTTCAGTTCATTTGTGTTTGACGTAATTTAATTATTATGGAGTTTCAGAAACAAACGATCATAGAAGATGATTTATCTTTTTTAGTGTAGAGTATTACTTACCCAGAGCAAAAAATAGATTTTCTTTTTAGTTTTTACTTGACGTAAAAGGCATAAGATGAAGGATAAAATGAGCTTTAAGTTGGATCAGTTTCTTGTACGCCCGCTCCTTTGAACAAAGCAACCCTTGAAAGAGTTTAAACGAACATCAATTTCTCCTTCTTCAAGCTGCAAATATATAAAAACATATTTATTTATTTTACCTTACTGTGTCAGATAAATGCACAAGGCATATTAAAAACTAAAGTATTCATATATTTTACTCCTTACCGGATCATCTTGATACAGTTCTCTGTAACAAGACGGCGACACACATTCTCGTATACATTTAGTTTGGGGCAGTCCGGACAAGTCACGGCAACTATTGCTTTGTTCACAAGCAGTTTCAAACTCGCGAAAAGTCATTTCCTTAAATAGAAAAATATATTTTACTTAATTAAAATAAATAAACATAAGGTATAAATATAATTTTGATATACATAAATGATGGATATTTTTATATGGGTGTCCGCTGTACATACATTTACTCACAGCTATAAATGCCTAGAAGGGGTAGCCAGAGTTTCGGAATAAGACATTTCCAAGTCACTTTTGGAATTTGAGTGGGAAAAAGATTGGAAAATAAAGGTCTTTGGTGATGGGTCTTCAATCGCATTACTCAAAAATCGCTTTAAAATACTCACTGTTTGAAAATTGAATGTGGAATATTCGTTGATTTTAGAAAATTTAAGTTAGTTGTCAATTGTGAAAGAACAAGCAATGTATTTTCATTTGTAATAAACAGCATAAATGTAAGATTGTTTTTTTTAAAGTGTTTTTTAAAGTGATAAATTATGATTAAAATAAATATACTGTGAAATATATATTGAACAAACGAAGTTTCAATTATTACCTCCTATTGGGCAGAATAGTATCCCTCACCAATACCCTTAGCTGTTTCTTACCAACACCCACGGGAAGAGATGGACTAGTGCTATTCTAAGCCGAAACTACACAGCAAACGTCCGCTGTGTATAAACATATTGTGTGATGTATTATAGAATAACAATTCAAGCAATATAGCAATTAGTGATTGGGAAATCATAAATTGTACTTACATTTTTAGGAGTATCTTTATACTGATATTCTTTGAAAACGAATGTTACCGGGGTAAATTTTTCACTGTTATAAACATTAAAGCAGCAAAAAGAAATTAACAACTTCATTAGGCTGTTTATCATTTTAACGAGATATAAGTGCATGAGTCCAAAAATCAATAACAAGGCGAGATATGTTGGACTGTCAAATTGTATTTTATGTGACATACCCACATGGACATGCGCAGTAGGTAAGCATAATTTACCGTAAAGTTCCGGTTAATTATTTTTCGAGGTAGGTACAACCCTTGGTACAACCTAGTACGAAAATGACAGTAGTTGTCATTTCATTAAAACTAAGTCACTAAGTCAGTTTCATAAGCAGTCATGGTCCAAATCAGAAAAATTTCATGCTGCATGCACGTAGTATCTATATTGTAATCTGTGATGCTTTATACCTTAACGTGTGCGTGTCCGATATTAGTCGGAGCACGGGCGAAGAGTAAATAATATAATAGTAGATTAAATAGGTAGCTTGTAGCATAAATTTTATTTTACATAACTATTACTGATTTATGTATTTATTTGTATAGTTTATATTATTACTTTCGAGTTTTATAGTACATAAGAAAAACTTATGAAATCCCTGTGTATTTTTTTCAGAGAATTTAGAGAATAAGAATACATTTGATTCTATGAGGACTATTTATAAGTAACAAAACAATCTTAGTCGCCAGAAAATGGCCTCCAAGTAGTGTTGCCGGATAATCGATTGTGTATCGATTATTAATCGATTATGCAAATGAGGCCCAAATAATCTAATAATCGATAGTATTATCGATACTATCGATTATATCGATACTATCGATTATTAGATTATAATCGAAGAACGATATGATCGATTATGATCGATTAATCGATTATAATTGTAATGTAATCGATATTATCGATTAATCGACTAATCGATTATAATCTAATAATCGATTAATCGATTATATCGTCATTAGATTATAATCGATTAGTCGATTAATCGATTATAATTGTCAATTTTTCACACTGTGATAAAAATACAATATATATAAAATACTATACATAAACTTTATATAAAATATTATATAATATATAAATATAATCTTTACTATCGATTATTATGTAAAAACCTTTATTTTACCATCTTTTCCCCACTCAACCACCAAAAGTGGCTATGGAATTTATAATTCCTTGGCTCTGGCTACCCCTTCTAAGAAATTATAGCTGTGAGTATATATATGTATCGATCAATCTACGATAAAATCATTTATATTTTTATTTATTCTATTTTTATCACAGTGTGTAAAATTTACAATTATAATCGATTAATCGACTAATCGATTATAATCTAATGACGATATAATCGATTATTAGATTATAATCGATTAGTCGATTAATCGATTATATCGATTATATCGATTATTATCGATTACATTTCAATTATAATCGATTAATCGATCATAATCGATTATATCGTTCTTCGATTATAATCTAATAATCGATAGTATCGATATAATCGATAGTATCGATAATACTATCGATTATTAGATTATTTTGGGTGAGCATAATCGATTAATCTATAATCGATTATCCGGCAACACTACCTCCAAGTAAAACGAATATAGAACGCAATCGAAGTAGATTCGAATGTAGAAAATTTAACTTACTAGGATATTGTTGACTTGGACAGCATATTGCAGGATGTTAAACATAAACAATGCAGTGATATATAATTCATCCTATACCCCCTTTGACCAAGTTGAAAATTCAAGAAGAGAAAAATAAATCATTTCTTGTGTAAAACGAACCGACTTAACTATAGCAGACCGTACCCGGTTGTTTTCCCGTCCATTTTCTTTTACCAGTTGTGAATTTATTTACTTGTCAAATTGTTGTGTCGTAATTCGTTCGTTTCCAATCCTAAAGATATTTGATATTGTGAAACAAATAATTGCACAGTTATTGAATTGAAAAGTGAGTGTTGTTAAACGCTGTGTCTAAACGCGGTGGACTTTGTGATTACTTGGTAAACTTAAAGGCCAATTAAACTTTTCTTTGTGTTCTTCAAAACCTCCAGTCTGTGTAAGTATTTTTCCGATTTTACGTAATAATTTGGTTCCTGTATTCCTTTTGATTTGTTCGTAATAGTATACAACCTTGTACTTGCTCATTTCCGCGTCAATACTCCATATTCACATTACTGTTTCGCAACATATGATTCTTGAGTCAATACGAATCTTATTTACACCATGTTTAATCAAATGATATTAAATTGTTTCTTTTGAATATCACGGTCTGAGAAGCTTCCCTCTTTTAATCTGGAAGTCCGAAGTATATGAATCTGTTACTGTACATCAATACTGAATTGTTCTAACAGCTGCAGCCTGGTGGTTGCCTAACTACATCATAAGGGAATTAAAACCTGCTACAGTTAGGGAACTCTTTCTCACTTTGTTAAAACAAACGACATCCGTAATATTATCACAGATAAAAGATTTAAAGTTAAAAGTAATTATTACTGATTAATATCTATCTATAAAAGAATGGGTTCTCTAATGAATAGGAATGGTGAATTTTCATTTTGTTTTGTTTATTATTTAGGTAATTCATTGGAAAGCTTTTAGTATTTTATTCAGCGTACACTACAAGAAACATTTTAATTACATCAATGCATTGATTTTATGTTGTAGATCTACTCTGGTTTCAAATGGGCAGAAGCCCTTGTTTCTAAACTATAAATACCTATAGTTTATGTTACTCAAATATGGTTTAGAATTGTGTTTTAGATGCAATGATGATAAACTAAAGCCACCAATGCTGGCCACATCGGGCAAAATTTACTTTAAATACTTGAAAATCCCTAGGTTGCCTCTTACAACATTTGTGGAAGAGATGGGTTAGTGCTATTCTAAGCCGAAACTACATAGCTTTAGCTACAATCTTCACCTCTTTGTAGTATAGAAGACAAACATAACACTATAATCTTAAGAAGCCATAGCCGGACTTTCAGAATCTATTATTCTATAGTTATCATTGGCAGTAGAAAGGGTTGAAAATTAAGTATTGAAGTAAGTAATGGACCTTATAGGCTATTAAGTCCTGGCTGCTAAGAAATTAAGTAGTCATTATAGACTGCTCACCAGCTCTAGGCCCCTATTCGTGAACTGATCATCCTATTCAAGGTACGCTTGAGCCTCTTGAATCTGCTGGAATATAAGATAGAAGCAACACAACACAGTTTTCACATATATATCTCTGAGAGGAAGTTGTGACTCATTGGTATTTTTTGTGCTTATTTTATTTCTCACTTCTATAACTATGACATTGCGTCAAAAGCCCAGAATCAGATGAATGGGCCTGAATTCTACATGTTTAAGAAGATAGAAAATAGATGAAAGCAAATTGTGAAATGAGTGTTAAAATCAAATGAATTCTAAATTGATTGAAAAGATGCTGAAGCTTGAAGTAAGAAATAATAGTATGTAAAAGAAGCTGTGTAGTGTTGGCTTTGAATAGCACTACCCCATTTCTTCCCATGAGTGTGCGTTAGAGGCAGCTAAGGGTCTTGGGGCTTTTTAGGTGATTTTTGGGTGATGCGGTTGGCCACCTATCACCAAAAAAACTTTGTGTTACAATCTTATCTAAGTAGTACTTAATAAGAACTTCTTATTTCAAATATCTGACTGCACATTCTATGAATTTATAGCGGTATGTTTGTATGAGATGATAGACAAATGTGACTACTACCAACCGTAAAAGAGGATTGTCAAAATGGCACCTTTTTGGGAAAAACCAATAAGTCAGTAAGTAAAACACGTCTCTGTCTACCCCATAGGAACTAAATCCGCGAGTATTCAATACATGTAACTATAATATACAATAGGAAAAGCCTAGCTTGAATGAGTCAGGTGTTATTACCAGTACTTTTCAGACTCGGTGCATTCTTAGTGCAAGTGTACTCACTGTTGCCAAAACATTATCAGCTTTATTTGTAGTGGCATAAGACTTTGTTTACAATGGAGCATTGTTTGCATATTTTAAAGCCTTGTTTGCTTAGCATTGACAAATACAATCGTTGTTATAAAATGTAAAGTTGGTGTTTTCAGTTGGCTGTAGATTTGGCTTTAGGTAAGAATAGCACTACGACATACATATACTCACGGCCATAAATCCCAAAGAAGGGTAGCCAGCGGTGGAAACTCCTCAGCCATATCCAGCCATATACAGATAAAGTTTTGTTGGTGATGGGTTTCCAACCGCATAGCCCAATAACCGCTTAAAAAGCCCAGGGTGGAAAATGGTAGTGATATTATAAGCCGGCACTACACGGCACATGACTATCTCATCTCTATCTTTATTTGGGTTATGTACTACGCGACTTCATAATATAATACGGGGTTTTTGATTTTAAAATAGGCAATAAACGATAACACGCCATTTTTCTCACTGGGGAAGTCATAGATTATCGATCGCCAATTTGTACGAAGCCGGAAAATCCCTCATTCAATTCGTGGAATTGCATGTCACAAGTCCGTATGATTTAACAGATAATAAAAAGTACAGGTAACCCCTGTAAGCGCATGGCAAATATTGTTTAAAGGACAACTAGTTGTAAAGCAATCGAGGCACTTCATTTATTTTTTGGTCATAAAAAAACTCCTTGATGTTATACTAAAATTAAAAACAAGATGTTTTTAAACATAACATAAACGTTCACGCCGAATATCCCCGAAGGGGTTGGCAGAGGTACTAATACTTCTGAACATCACGTGACTTTGTCACCTGGTGTTCAGAGTACCCACGTTTTGCATGGACAGTGTTCTCACGTGATAGGGGGCAGGCCTATCGCCGTTTTGTACGAATACACTGTCACATGACTAAGTACAACTCAGTCATGTGGGTTTCCTCACGATGCTTTCCCTCACCGTTTACAACCATGATAAATTAACCACACATATGTCTTTAGAAAAGACAAATTGGTGTAGGCCCGACCTGGGATTTGAACACTAGTCGCTTGCACGTTAACCGGTGTTCTACCCATTGAGCTATCACGTCGTACGTAATAGAAGTGAAAATATATAAACTGTTTTTTAATTTTGAATGTCATTGGGTATGTGGTTATATATTATTAGGCTTTTGGAGATACCCCGATAGTTATACAGATAGATAAAGCCAATGTAGATTGTATTATTAGTAGATTGCTGTGTAGTGTCGGCTTAGAATAGCACTACCCCATTTCTTCCGGTGGTGTACGTAAGAGGCGACTAACGGTATTGGGGCTATTAAGGGATTTTTGGGCGATGCGGTTGGAGACCCATCACCAACATCCTTTATTTTACCATCTTTTCCCCACCCAACTTTCCAAAAGTGGCTGAGAAATTTCTGATTTCTTAGCTCTGGCTACCCCTTCTAGGGATTTATAGCCGTGAGTATATGTATGTATGTATGTATGTATTAGTAGAGAACAGCTTTACCTAAACCACTTTTTGTAATAGACGGGAATCCGAAGTAACCAGCTTAAAAAAGTTCTTATGTGCACATTTATGAAGTTGATTAGAATTGAATAAGGGATTCTCTGCCTGCCCAAATTAGAATAAATTGCGTGAGAGACCTATATTGGAAACGAAGCGAGAAGTAAATATAAAGAAGTTTATTTGCCATCAAAACATGAATTGCATTCGTAGAGGCAATTATCCTCCTCCCAATATGCCAGTATGGTTGTTAGCCTTAATATTTAATAATTAATTATCCTGTAATCATCTGAAAACTTATCAATACTTAGCAGCTTAAATCTGCATAGCTAGTGCGAGCCACCTTTTACCTAGATACATACATACATACATATACTCACGGCTATAAATCCCTTAACGGGGCAGCCAGAGCTTTGGAATGAGAAATTCCTCAGCCACTTTTTGAAGTTGATTGGGGAAAGATGGTAATAATAAATGTTTTCGGTGACGGGTCTCCAACCACATCGCCCAAAAATCACTTAAAAAGCCCCTATACCCTTAGTCGCCTCTTACGATCACCCACGGATAGAAATGGGGTAGTGTTATTCTAAGCCGACACTACACGGCACTGCACTTTTACCTAGATATCGCGTGGTATAAAACAGACATCTCTTACGCACTTACTTAGTATCGTATACTGTCGTATTCTAACCGATATCGTGACGATAAAATAACGCTCGTGCTAGCTATTCCAGAATCATTAATACTGGAACTTTCCCCTTAGTACGTATAACCTTGATGATATGTTTATTTCGTGTTTTATCAGCAAGCCGTTGTTATAGTGTTTTTATGATGCAAGCTACTGACGAACGATTAACAATAGATAATTCAGCGCATCGTCAGTGCATTCTGTTATCACTCGTATATTTGGCGAAAACAGAATGTATAAAATACACATAACAAAGGGATTGACAAGTATCATAAAAAACTTTAAAAAAAATGCATTGGAACTAAATTTTGATAAATGTGAAGTATACTTAGGCCCAAATTTAAATGATGAAACCGTGGCAGATTTGAAAACAAAATTTAACACTTTAGCTCCAGGCATCAAAATTATTAATAAGGAATCGCTTCGTCTCTTAGGTGCCCCAGTTTTAGATGGTTCTATTCCAAGCTTTATATCTAAAAAAAAACAAAATTTCTTGAATCATCTACCCTTTTAGAACAATTAAACCCACATGTTGCGTATATACTTATAAAATATTGCCTTTTTGTACTGAGATGTTCTGGATTATGGAGGCAAATCTCAGTACTTTCGGATATTGATAATTTGATCAACGATTCATTCTCAAAAATTTTTAACATACCACTCTCCCCATTCGTCATGGTGGCATCGGCATCCGCGGCCTTTCAAGTATAGGCTTGCCTGCCTTTTTGTCATCTGGTTTTGGAATCTGTGATCTCTTCTTGCGCATCACTAACAAAGTGGTGGGTGCGACAGAGATCGCAGGTCTGTCAGAGGCAAAAAGTGCGTGGTTGGATATAGTCGGTCCAAACACAAATGTCCCTACCACTCTGTCCTCTCAGAGGCTTTGGGATGAGCCACTCTACCGTCAAGTTCAAGTAAATATCACCAATACAGCTCTTGACATGGTGGAGCGAGCTCGTCTCCTAGCTTGCTGTGAGCCAGAATCGGGACATTGGTTGAAAGCGTTGCCTTCTAGCAATCTAGAAACGTTGCTAGACAGGGGCACTTTTTCTATTGCCATAGGTCTAAGGTTGGGCGCAAAATTGAATGAACAACATCACTGCCGCTGCGGTGCTTTAGTGGAACAGCTAGGACACCATGGACTTCCATGTCGTCGCAGCGCTGGACGTCTGTCACGGCATGCTGCCCTCAATGACATCATCAGGCGGGCCCTTACCACCATCAACGTGCCAGCTATTTTAGAACCTTCAGGTTTGCTACGTGATGAGGGAAAGAGGCCTGACGGGATGTCATTGATACCTTGGAGGAATGGGAAGACGCTTGTGTGGGACGCAACTTGTGTTGATACGCTGGCGCCTTCCCATTTGTCAGGGTCTGCGGCTCGGGCTGGAGCTGCGGCTCATGAACCCGAGGGTCTTAAGAAACGTAATTATGGCTTCCTTGACGAAAGTCATATTTTTGTTCCTTTTGCTGTAGAGACCCTCGGCCTCGGTAGATTATTCAAGGATATATCTACGCGCCTTGTTGAAACTAGTGGGGATCCTAGGGCTGGCACATACTTTGCCCAAAGAATAAGTATTGCCGTACAAAGGGGCAATGCAGCCAGCCTTTTGGGAACCCTTCCCCCCGCGGCAGTGATTTTGAGAATATTTTTTATGTTGTTTAATTATTATTTCTATCTTTTGTATATATATTTAAAACTCATAGATTAAGGTTATTCTGTACAAATAATTATTTCCTTAGTACATAAATGCATGATATAAATAAGTATAAATAGGATAGATAAACTTCGGACAGATAAACTATGCTACAAAGGGATTTAATATATTACGTATATAGATGTGTAGTGTTGTTACGTGAATATTAGATACGTGAATTTAAGGGATATAATATATAATGTATATATAGCTGTGTAGTGTCGGCTTAGAATAGCACTAATCCATTTCTTCCGTGGGTGTCGATTTAACTAAGGGTATTGGGGGTTTTTGAGTACTTGTTTCGCATTGTGGATGATACCTTTATTTTACAATTTTATCGCTACTCAACTGGTTAAGAAAATGCGACAACCAAGCTCTGGCTACCCCTTATGAGATTATAGCTGTGAGTTCATACATTTACATACATACTATATTTTTGGACATGAATCGAGTTAATTTAATTTTACTTACAAAGCAATATTCATTATAACGGCACTGTTGCTGGGTGCGGAAGTCCAGACTTCACGAAACCGGTTTGTTCGTAAGTCAAATTATTTTGTAAAATGAATCATTCAGAAATTAACACACTTATAGCTTCAACTGCAGCTTAGTTCATTCACACCCGTATTAAATTAGCTGTGTAGTGTCGGCTTAGAATAGCAGTTAACCATTTGTTTCTGTGGGTGTACGTAAGAGACGACTTACGCCCGATTTCTGAATTGAGTATTCAAGCTGAGAACGACTTAAGTATTGTTTTGTCTCATTCAGTTGTTAAGATTTCAATGCGACAGAACGATACTTAAGTTGTTCTCAGCTGGAATACTCAATTCAGAAATCGGCCGTTAAAGTATTAGGGCTTTTTAAGTGATTATTGGGCGATGCGGTTGGAGACCCATCTCCAACGATACTTTATTTCCACAATCTGGTCCTCTATCAACTCCCAAATGTGGCTGAGAAGTTTCTGGCTTTAAAGCTTTGGCAAGTTTGGTGTTCATGGCATTGATGGGTGAGCTGGCTGAAAACTGATTACAATGAACTTAGTCTTGTACTACTTGTAGAACTTGTACTTAGTCATGTGACAGTGTATTTGTACAAAACGGCGCGGCGATAGGCTTGCCCCCTATCACGTGAGTACACTGTCCATGCAAAACGTGGGTACTCTGAACACCAGGTGACAAAGTCACGTGATGTTCAGAAGTATTAGTACCTCTGCCAACCCCTTCGGGGATATTCGGCGTGAACGTTTATGTTTATGCTTATGCTTATACCTAGAAAACTGGAGAGAGCCCTATTTAAAATTTCATCCCCTCTTTTAAAGACAACAAAAATTTTCAAAAAAATATTTATATTAATTACAAATAGGTCATGCTCAAGCTCATCCATCACACACCACATTTTAAGCGCTCAAGAATCACACTATTTCTCTCTTAGTCGCACCAACTTATGTTACTTATATATATTAATATAAAAGGATCTTATTTCCACTGCATTAACTGAAAAGTTTTCGAAACGTCGGGCTTTAAAAACAATGTGATAACACGCGATTAAAATATCGGAAAATCAATAGTTGTTTTAATTACATACATACATATACTCACGGCTATAAATCCCTTAAAGGGGTAGCCGGAGCTTTGGAATGATAAATTCCTCAGCCACTTTTGGAAGTTGCTTGGGGAAAAGATGATAATAATGAACGTTTTTGGTGACGGGTCTCCAACCACATCGCCCAAAAATCACTTAAAAAACCCCTACACCCTTAGTCGCCTCTTACGATCACCCACGGGTAGAAATGGGGTAGTGTTATTCTAAGCCGACACTACAACAACAACAACAACTGACTGAAGTAAAATGACGTTTGATTTCTTCGCTAGTTATAGATGGAGAATAGATTAATATACTTCTATTATTGATAGTGCACGTGCACTTGGAACGCACTGAGCTCTGCTCGCTTTTTCACGACAGAAACTAATTAGCCAAACCTAATTTGTCCACTATTTAAGCGATTTTGGGCGATGTGGCTGAAAGCAACCGTGATAGCTCAGTGGGTAGAACACCGCTCATCGTGCAGACTCTGGCCTCTGACACAGGGTCTGGCCTACACAAATTTGACGTATTTAAGCTAAGAACGACTTAGGTATCGTTTTGTCTCATTCAGTTGTTAAGATTTCAACGCGACAGAACGATACTTAAGTAGTTCTCAGCTGGAATACTCAATTCAGAAACCGGGCGTATTAATACTGAATTCTGGCTACCTTCCTTTGGGATTTATATGTATGTATGGTATAGATCAGTGAGTATACGTTTGTATGATAATATCAATTTATTATTTATTTATTTACATTTAATCTTATCTAGAATGTATGTTTAGACATCCCGTTATCACAAAGTCATTAAAGTCAATGTATTAATTAATATTGATTTGTGTTACGTAGTTTTTGTGGAGTTTGACCACCTTTGCGATCATATTTGTTGATAACTATATATAAGTGAGGTAATCTGTGCTTTGGAGGGCACGTTAAGCCTTCAGTCCTGACTAATGTCAAGGTTGTAGTTGTGGACTATTTCCTAAGTCCTATTTAAGGTAGGCTCGAGACCTCGATCACATCATCATCATCAACAGTGATTCAAGATACATACATACATATTCTCACGCCGTTAGTTCCCATTGGGGTAGGCAGAGACTATCGATCGCCACTTTGTACGATCCTGGCAAACCTCTCTGGCTTCGTTCACATCCATCAATCTTTTCATACATGCTCTTTTATTCTTCATACTGCGGACACCTGCCTTTTTGAGCTCATTTTCTATTTGATTCAAGATATCTAAGATATTTAAAAAAATAACACTACCCTTGCTAAGTTGGGGTTGTCCTCTAGTGTGTATGATATATACAATCATGGTTATAATACTCAATAGGGTTACTAATAAATAAAGAATATTCGCGGTCGCGGGGATCGAACCCGCGACCTCGGGTAAACGCCCCGGACGCTCTGCCAACTGAGCTAGCTCACTTACACTTACACTAACACGTTTACCCGAGGTCGCGGGTTCGATCCCCGCCTGTGTCGAAATTTTTCTTTCCTTTATTTATTCTTTATTTATTAGTAATAATCCCCACATGAGGTTTTCATGAACAAAATGATTTAAATTACTCAATAGGGTTTTTAAATTAGGCGCCCACTAACTCTGTTATGACAATAAGAATCCTTTATTTCATTCAAATACCATGTGTTAGTTCCTTATTCTGCTCAACTCAAAACTCCACCGTTCTCGCCGTATATCGCCGAGAGGATGGCAGAGGTACTAATACTTCTGACGTGTCATTGTCACCTTACATCATAAATATACTCACGGCTATAAGTCCCTAGAAGGGGAAGCCAGAGCTAAGGAATTAAAAATTCCTCAGCCACTTTTGGAAAATTGAGTGGGGAAAAGATGGTTAAATAAAGGTTGTTGGTGATGGGTCCCAAACCGCATCGCCCAAAAATCCCTTAAAAGCCCCAATACCGTTAGTCGCCTCTTACGTACACAAACGGGAAGAAATGGGGTAGTGCTATTCAAAGCCAACACTACACAGATTATTTTACATACTATTATTTCTTACTTCAAGCTCACATGCACATGCACTTTACAGTTTCTGGCAATAACTGTGGGACATTTTAAAATTTGATTAGATACCCAAGGCCATTTGAAAGATGTTAAGGGGTCAATGAACTCCAATTAGTTAACAGAATCATAACGAGGTATTAATCGGTATTGTATTATTTTGACCTAGGACTACTTGACTTAAATAAAAGATGTTATTAAAGGAAAGAAAAATTTCGACACTGGCTTATTAAAATTTCGACTTGACTTAAGTTATTTCGACAATTCCAATTAGGAATAACAAAGGAGTTGAAATTTGGGTCTTGTATGTATATGAAAATTGATTTTGGGCACAGACCACCGCCACCAGGTTATCTATGATTTAGGGTGACCAATATACAACTTTTTATAAAACGACTAATAATTTTATTATTTGATTATATATTGTACGATAAATACTGCTCTTAATCGTGGGTTTTCTCGTCTGTTTTAAACCCCGTACTACCCCGTCTGACCGCATTTATATTAACAGCAATTTAAGAAACGATCTAAAGTTATTTATCTCTTGTATTTAAAGTTTTAGTTTGAGACAGCATTTTTCTTAAATTCTAGACAGTAATGTTTCTAACTTGTTCGTACTACCTAATATAAGTTTCATTTCTGAAGGACCTAAGTTTTTCTACAGTTATATCATAACAATGTGTCATTTCATTACCATACATCAGCGTAGGAACCATTATCTGCCACTCGAGTTTCATTCAGAGAAGTGAAAAAAATAAACGAACATGTATAAAAAGATGGATGAATCCGTAATAATAAGTACGTTTGTTTTCCGGATCGTTCAAATCGGTAGTCTATGACAATAGAATGAAAATTAATGGCTTTAGTATTAAGTAATATTATTTTAAGTTTTAAGGTCATAGAACACAGCAATTTCATCAAATTCGGCACGAAATCGTCGACACCAATATGTGGAAGTGCAATTTGTACTTCGATCGCATTTTGTACCAATTAGTTTTGTCGCGTGAATAATATTCGCGCCTTTTTATGCGCAGTTCGGTTTCGCGCGCAGACAGAGCGACGCGGCATCGCACGTTCCGGTTTAAATAATAAAAAAACAACGATATATTGATACTTTTTGGTGATGGATTTTGAAGTTTGAATTTAAATTTGGAAAATAAAAACTTTTTTTAATGTGTTTTAAATTTTAGTAATAGTTAAATTTTGTTCGATTAGTGACTGTTTTAGGTATAAAAGTGTGAAGTTAAATTGTTTAAAGTCAGTTTTGTGAAGGTGTTTCAATGTATGGTATTAAATGAATATTAATGTGATACGGACAATAAACTCTGACGCCGATAACAGTACGTATTTAACATTCGATACTTAAGTAATTAACATTTGTCGCGTATGTTCTATTACAAACGCTCATAGCGATAATCCTAGAAGGGGTAGACTCAAACGTTCAAGCCGTATGTCCCCGAAGGGGTGGAAGTGGTACTAATACTTCTGCACGTCACCTGACACTATTGTATCCTGGTGTTAGAGTAATTATTTAATTAGGGGTAAGCGTAGCTTGGGTAGTGAGATGGGGGGGGGATATGGTAATTTTGTTGTTCATGTCTTGTGAAATCTAGATAATATCGTTGGGACGTTAGGAAGAGCTATAATACTACTATTTTAAGTTGACTCCACCGTAGTATATAGACATGATATATGTTCGAAATAACTACCTTATGTTATGATGGTCTTATAATGTTATTATAATATGTTAAACCCTCAGTTAATCTGGTGCCTAAATATACTCTAATTTATCTGGTGGAGTCCAAGGGACTCCACTAACAATTTTTTGGTTTAAATAAAACAACATTTACAAATAGTAACAAAATTAGGTATTTATTTTAATATCAATTAATACACTATCAGACTTTCAAATCAGACTTTGGTATATATAATCATTTAAGTTTTTAACAACGAAAACAAAATTATCTTCTGAATTAGACTAACAAAAAGTAGTGCCAACTTCTGGCTACCATTAAAAATATAAACTAAAGTATATTTTAACTTTTTACTTATGAATAATAATAACAATATAGTGAAATTTTAGAAATTAAAAAAAAAGGTAAGTGTTTCATATAAAAATAAAAAACGTGCAGCAGTTAATCTCTAGGTGTGGCAACACAATGGGTACATATTTTTCTAGTACAGCCTAAACATACTGGCTTCTTACAGCTATGACATAAATACACAGTCTTTCTCTTTAGGCGTGAGGGACATATGTGACAATATTTTCTTTGGTTTCTAGGCAATTTGTCATCATCATCTTGTTGTTCGTTCACCAAAGGTACTTTTGCGATGTCTGATATCAACTCGCGCAGCTGACGAGGAAGTCTATCATTGTATAGACGCGATTTCAAATTTGTTTTATTTAGTTGCTTAGCCAAACTTTTCAGATAATTCAGACGTGTTATTTGACTGATACCCGCTTGATTTGTATAAATAACATAGCTATTCCATGCACTCATATCCAATATGCGGAAAAACACTGCCATTGGCCAACGACGCGTACGTGCGTACATTGTCAGACTCCAAATTTTCCATCCCAGTATAATAGATTCAGCATCTGGTTGGTCTAAATTCACTATTTGTCTACTGGACGCCATTTTGTAGCCTAAAAAGAAGAAATTGTATCATAAAACTACAAAAATACAAAGTTACGAAATTAGTGAAAAAGTTACACAAACGCTCTGGTGGAGTCCCGTGGACTCCATGAACGTAATAACTCACCAATAAATGAGCGCACACGCACGTTCTTCCGGTCCCGCACGCCGCGCGTCACTGGAGGAAGGTACTGAGACGCATGAACTTATAATTGAAATAATAAAATTTTTACAACGTTTTAAAAATCGTGCGGAGTCCCTGGGACCTAACAGATCAATTAAGGGTAAAACATCATTTATATGTAAATTACTGGCCATTGTTTTTCTTGTTGGCGAAATAGCGACTAATAATGACGAATGATAAGTAATTTATGGATGATGACCTGATGACCCATCACCTATTATAATGTTGTTACTAGCCCGATTGTTTATCCAAAATATAGAAATATTTGAGAACATTCTTAATTCTTCTTTTTTGAATAAAAGAGCATGTATGAAAAAATTGATGGATGTAAACGAAGCTAGAGAGGTTTGTCAGGATCGTACGAAGTGGCGATCGATAGTCTCTGCCTACCCTAATGGGAATTAATGGCGTGAGTATATGTATGTATGTGTGTATGTATGTATTCTTCATATGCTCCAAAAACATGACAATATTTTTATGCATCTGAAAATATTGCAGTGTAGTGCCGGCTTAGAATGTCACTACGCCTTTCTACCCACGGGTTTCGTAAGAGGCGACTAACGGTATGAGGCTTTTTTTAATAGTTTTTTATTTCTACCATCTTGTCCCTTATAAACTTCCAAATGTCTACCCCTTTTTGGGATTTATTGCCGTGAGTTGATGTAAGAATACATCTGAAAAACTTTTGTATAACGAATAGCTGACCCAAGAAACCTTATGTTGATATTTCTAAATTAACAATAAAATAATGGTATTTAACTTTTCCTTTTGACAAATAACTGAATCTTTAAACATATCGTATTTTATAAATATTGGTCAAGCTGTTCCGAAGGAGTTATGCTAACAACCACTGAGTGACGAATATTTGATATACTAAATAATGCTATGAAGTATCCGCTACGCTGTGTATTGTCGGTTTAGAATAACAATAACCCCTTTTTGCCCACTGGTGTTGTTCGTCGTAAGAAGCTACTTATAGTATTGGAGGTTTTTAAGTGATGGTTCTGCGAAGTGGCTGGACATCACCTACCATTTTTTCTTCACTCACCTTCCATAAGTCATACATATACATATACTCACGGCTATAAATCCCTTAACGGGGTAGCCAGAGCTTTGGAATGAGAAACTCCTCAGCCACTTTTGGAAGTTGATTGGGAAAAGATTGTAATAATAAATGTTTTTGGTGACGGGTCTCCAACCACATCGCCCAAAAATCATTTGAAAATCCCCTATACTCTTAGTCGCCTCTTACGATCTCCCACGTGTAGAAATGGGGTAGTGTTATTCTAAGCCGACACTACACGGCAATTAATCATCACGGCATCAGGCACTTCCATAAGTGGCTGATGATTTTATTATTATGAAGCTCTGGCTAACTATATGTGTTTAATATATACGGGAATAATAAACTTGCATTTCCCATTGAACTTAAAAGAAATCCAAAAATGCTTAAAATTTTGCTATAATCTGTAAACTTCAATTGAACTTTCATAAGGCAAGTGATCAATTGAGGTTTCTTTACTCGTTATGCCATTTTAGATTGGATAGAATATAATTATATGTATATATTAATTTACCGATTTTATTTATAGGTACCTTATTATGTACCTATAAATATAAATTAAAATTATAGTGTCTTGTTGTAATGTTAAATTTAATATTATAATATAATAACTGCTTTTTAATTCATGCTGTTAATAAAAAACCGTGTATTAAATTAAAATAAAAAATAAAAACAACTTATGTGATGATGATGACGGGTTACATTATTCCAAACCGACACTGAACATCTAATTATATTGTTTAAAAATAGTATGAATAATGTACACTATGCTGCGTCGAATTTTTGGCATTCATTCTGTCTGCAACTGTAGAGAAATTGTTTAATTTCGTTTGTATCTACTTTTAGTGCAAGCACCTAATAATATGTAATATCTTTTATCATCAACCTGCATGAGCACGAGCGACCTTTTAACTAGATATCGCGTGGTATAAAACAGCTATCTCTTTCGCCTAACATAGTATCGCATACTTTTATCGCTATAAATAACGCTCGTGCTAGGCTCCTGAGAAGCTCATTATTATTATTATAAAATATTTTATCCGATTCAATATAATTTGCTATTTATCATTTTTTTAAAAACGCGATTTAAAAAGAAGTTGTTATTACATTATTTCAACTTTTTGCGATAGAGGAACTGCGTATCGTGACTTGTTTTTTTTACATGTAATGTTTTCTATGGTATGTGTTTACCTGGACAAGGTTTTAGGATAGCGTAAAATTTAATTCCTCAGCCACATTTGGAAGCTGATAGCGGACTAGATGGTGGAAATAAAGTATCGTTGGTGATGGGTCACCAACCGCATCGCCCAAAAACCACTAAAAAGGCCCCATATAACTATCTACTTCCAAATGTGGCTGAGAAGTTTCTGACTCAGAATCTCTGGCTACCCTTTTATGGTATTTATAACCGTGAGTATATTATTGTATGTAATGATTCATCAATCTTGATAGCTCTGTCCAAGAAAACATGGGAACTCTAACCGAATCACCTCTAACTACCCTTTGCGAGGATAACATCTTCAATCATTATTCGTAACCCCCGATGATGATGATGATGACACACAGTATGAAATGTAGCGAGAGTGAAACGATGGAATGTTTGCTTGGCACAAGTCTAAGGTCGTCCGTTGCTCTGTGGTAGTAAGATAACACCGTTGTACTGCCAACGGCTTTATATAACGCTTGTTTTAGTAATATTTTACTTTTTGGAATAAGGAATGAATATATTTATTGATTAGAACATAATGTGAATGGTTTAGATTCTCTTTCACATAATTATTGGAGATCGAGAGGATGGATGATAGGAAATTGGTAAGGATAAATAGAGCTAATGTGGAAGGTAATGTTAGTAGAGGACGGCCACGAAAGACACACTTGGACCAAATTTAAAGTGTGCTCAAAAAGGCAGGCGTCCGAAGTATGAAGAATAAAAGAGCATGTATGAAAATATTGATGGATGTAGATGAAGCAAGAGAGGTTTGCCAGGATCGTACGAAGTGGCGATCGATAGTCTCTGCCTACCCCAATGGGAATTAACGGCGTGAGTATATGTATGTATGTATGTAAAATTATTGGGTCATGTGATGTGTAGGTAGTGTGCTCCCCATCACATGAGTAGCGAAAATTGAGTACTATAAAGACCTGTTGGCAAAAGGTTCTGTGATATTTAAAAGGATTTAAAAAGAGAAGTGTAAAATAGCATTTGTAAACAAAATTTATGAATGTGAGAGAACGGGAGTAGTATCATGTCTCTGCCAAACGCAATGATTATTATTGGCGTGAATATTAATAAGTTATCATTTTAATAATACCTGTGCCTTAGACTCAAAACTCGAATCAAACGTTTACGCCGTAAATCCCCGAAGGGGTTGGTAGAAGTACTAATACTGAATATCACTGAATGCTGTGTAGTGTCGGCTTAGAATAGCACTACCCCATTTCTTCCGGTGGGTGTACGTAAGAGGCGACTAACGGTATTGGGGCTTTTAAGGGATTGTTGGGCGATGCGGTTGGAGACCCATAACCAACAACCTTTATTTTTACCATCTTAACTCCACTCACATTTCCAAAAGTTGCTGAGGTATTTCTAATTCCTTAGCTCTGGCTACCCCTTCTACAGATTTATAGCCGTGAGTATATGTATGTATGTATCACGTGACTGCCTTAGAATGATTCAGTAATACTTGTAGTTACGAAGGGTTGTTAAATTGAAGTTGCGAATAAATCGTGGGAATATTCACATGAGGGAGTTGACACGACCCTTAATTAAACGTCCTTGTTGTAGCGGATATATTGCTAGTATGTTCGGTATATTATCACGCCTATCAATACCGAAAAAGATAAACCAGGGTTTAAAATTGCTAATGTTTTCCTTGACACATATTTGTTAATAAAATGATGTTTGGTTGTTAAGTTATACTGGATATCACGTGATATATGATAGACAGAAAGACAGAAAACTAAAATGAATCGTTCAATTAAAATAACATTTTCAATATTATAAAAATGAACCAGATAATTACATCAGAAAATTAAAAAACATAACATAAACATAACATAAACGTTCACGCCGAATATCCCCGAAGGGGTTGGCAGAGGTACTAATACTTCTGTACATCACGTGACTTTGTCACCTGGTGTTCTGAGTACTCACGTTTTGCATGGACAGTGTACTCACGTGATAGGGGGCAGGCCTATCGCCGTTTTGTACGAATACACTGTCACATGACAAAGTACAACTCAGCCATGTGGGTTTCCTCACGATGTTTTCCCTCACCGTTAATAACCATGATAAATTAACCACACATATGTCTTTAGAAAAGACAAATTGGTGTAGGCCCGACCCAGAATTTGAACACTAGTCGTTTGCACGATAACCGAGTGTTCTACCCACTGGGCTATCACGGTTACTAAAATTAAAAAACTAGAATATAATAAAACATGACATACTCACAATACGACGCAACAATAAGATATTCACACTATTATTTCCAATTAGGGTAGGAAGAGACTATCCATCGCGTAATTGTACGATCCTGGAAACGATTCTACAGGACTTGAGTATCAAGTCTATCAAAAAAAAACTTGAGTCTTTAAAAATAGCTGAAGTCTATAGAATAGGACTATTAATACCTCTACGCTCCTCTTTAAGGATATGCGGTGTGAACCCGTGGGTGTGGAGCGGCAATTGAAGACCTCGATGCTCACGGGTCGCGGGTTCACGACCTCTTTATCATTATATATTACGTCATACTGTGAATGCGAACACAAAGCATTTAGCGTTGAATATAGGACATTTGTTTAAATAATCTGCTGTCACGTGTTCATACATTAATTTTATAAGCAAACGCGGAAGGCAGAGGTTAGGCCATATTGGTGTGACAGGGGAAAATAAATATCTATTTGGTGCGTTAGATTAGTAAATACTATTAGAATTAGATTGGATGCATTGTCAATTTAAGATAGTATATTATTTTATTCGAAGATGATATTGTAAGAAAGGCAGAAAAAGAAATGTTGGGAGGAGATGGTTTGGGCCCATAGAGAGGGTGGATGATAGAAAGTTGGTAAAAGGGATCTATAGAGCTAGTGTGGATGGTAATGTTAGTAGAGGACGACCACGGAGAACACACTTGGACCAAATTGAGAGTGTGCTCAAAAAGGCAGGCGTCCGTAGTATAAAGAATAAAAGAGCATGTATGAAAAGATTGATGGATGTAAACGAAGCTGGAGGGGTTTGTCAGGATCGTACCAAGTGGCGATCGATAGTCTCTGCCTACCCCAATGGGAACTAATGGCGTGAGTATATGTATGTATGTCAATTCAAAAATATACAACGGTAAATATATTTTTTTGTACTCGGTTTTGTAATAAAAGCTCTGAAATCACCCACTGTACATTATAAAAAGATTTTGCACTCTATTCTACATATTATAGTTAAAGCACTGTATCTTTTACTTTTTTGTGTAACTGTCTAATTATTTATGTTGATATTTTATGCTTGATGAATGATGAGCAATAAAGAATGTCTATAGAAACTATTATATTCTATTCTCAAGCAAAATACTCACAGATAGCTACCCATTTCCAGCAATTAACGATTATAATTCACATATAACATACTTTCTCTCACAAGCCTACGGGGACTGGTCCCTTTGTCGCCTCAAAAACCACCCAACGTAGTGTATATGTTTGTGCTATTATTAACTGCCAATACGTAACTTTTACCAATAAATAAACACATATACATATACTCACGGCTATAAATCCCTAGAAGGGGTAGCCAGAGCTAAGGAACTAGAAATTCCTCGGCCACTTTTGGAAAGTTGAGTGGGGAAAAGATGGTAAAGTAAAGGTTGTTGGTGATGGGTCTCCAACCGCATCGCCCAAAAATCCCTTAAAAGCCCCAAGTCCGTTAGTCGCCTCTTACGTACACCCATCGGTAGAAACGGGGTAGTGCTATTCTAAGCCGACACTACACGGCGTAATAAATAAAGCAGAATGAAAAGTTCCATCAATTGTCTGCCAGCCAACATAGAAACAAGAACACGTATAAACATCACACATGCTTGTTGAATCAATAAACGTTGTGTCAAGGTGTGTAGCTGAGTTACCCTTGCGACCGTATCAAGGAAAATAACATTAACTACTTGATTTGACACTTCGGTTGCCTTTATGTACAGAGATTATCTTTTGCTTAATAGCTATATAGAATTTTTAGGTGATGCGTACGTAGGTAATTCGTCATTTAGATTTATTTAAAATAACCCACAGCTGTGTAGTGTCGGCTTAGAATAACACTACCCCATTTCTGCCGGTGGGTGTACGTAAGAGGCGACTAACGGTGTTGGGGCTTTTAAGGGATTTTTGGGCGATGCGGTTGGAGACCCATCACCAACAACATTTATTTTGCCATCTTTTCCCCACTCAACTTTCCAAAAGTGGCTGAGGAACTTCTAGTTCCTTAGCTCTGGCTACCCCTTCTTGGGAATGATAGCCGTGAGTATATGTATGTATGTATGTAACCCACAGCTCCAGAGTTAGTGAAAATAGGATAGTTGGTGATGGGTCTCTAGCCACATCACCCAACAATTACTATTAACCTTTCACGTCCCGCCGGCTCCCAGAGTAGCCAGAAGTAAAAGTACCGTCAAACCCCGATGGCTCCCCGTGGAGCCGCCGATGACCAGCTTCCGTGTTCGAATTAGCCCCTTATTTCTTTTATTTTAAGAGTTAAATTACGTTTTTATTGATATCAACGGCTTGTGTATGAAGTGAGCTTTTAACTTGTCCTTCGCTAGTGCTTGGGAAGTCACAGGTTTAATCCCCTAACATTAGTCAATCCCGTATCCTTAGTCATCTCGTATGTCACCAGCGATAAGAAATGGGTTTGCGCTGTTCTAAGCCATCACTGACATCATGACAATGAAGATCGTTTAATGGTAGATATTTTGTAGGTATGTTTGCGATATTAAAAATTTATTTTTAACTACCGTAATATACAAGGTTATGTAATTTTGCATAAATTATATCGTAATCCAATTCGATTATTCGCAAATACATATTAACCTCTTGTTTCCTGTTAATATTTTTAGTTCTTCCTTATTCTTCGTTAATTTAAACGGAAGTGTTGATTCAAGGATAATTTTCAAGTAAGACCTTAACTTTTCAAAGCAGTTTATTGTTGCTGGGAGTTTAAGCTGCAGAACTTAAAAAAAGTAACGATAAATTAGCAGCTATTTCTTATCGGGGTATATTATTCCACTATATGCGATTTAAATTTTTCTTTTGCTGATTAGTCACCAGCCACATCACCCAAAAATTACTTAAAAATCCAAAACCTAAATCGCTGCTTATGACATCCGCGCAAACAAGTGGATTAGTGCTTTTCTAAGCCGACACTACATAACCATTAGTGTATTGTTAAATATTGGATTGTCATTAAAGCACGCACATTAATAGATCGCTATTCAATACCAATGTTAGTGTAAAAATGTAAACTTTCATTTCGATCAAACGAGTATCGTGAATGCAGCTTGGTGTAATTATTGTAATGATAACTTCACGACTTTCCGTTGAAGGGATGGGAATAAAAAAAACCGTGATAGCCCAGTGGGTAGAACAAAAAAAACCGTGATAGCCCAGTGGGTAGAACACTCGGTTATCGTGCAAACGACTAGTGTTCAAATCCTGGGTCGGGCCTACACCAATTTGTCTTTTCTAAAGACATATGTGTGGTTAATTTATCATGGTTGTTAACGGTGAGGGAAAACATCGTGAGGAAACCCACATGGCTGAGTTGTACTTAGTCATGTGACAGTGTATTCGTACAAAACGGCGATAGGCCTGCCCCCTATCACGTGAGTACACTGTCCATGCAAAACGTGGGTACTCTGAACACCGGGTGAGAAAGTCACGTGATGTTCAGAAGTATTAGTACCTCTGCCAACCCCTTCGGGGATATTCGGCGTGAACGTTTATGTTATGTTATGTTATGGATGGGAATAATAAATAATGAAAGGAAGGAAGGAAATTTCATTACAAAAAGTAAATTGAGACAAATAAACATGCAAATTAATAAGTATAAACTTCACACTAACCTAAAATACAAAAGAACTATGTCATGAAATTATAACCACTACGACTAAGACTGCACTGCTCGTCTTCAGCTGCGCTATGCCATAAGAACCCTTATATCTAACAGTATACAACCCACATTTCAATGTCTCGCTTCCTCATATATACTCGTCATCACTCCATTACATTCTCTGTCTTACAACATAAAACCCACATTCCAGTGTAACACCGGTACACGCAATTTTAACCCGTAAGTCTAACATCATACGTCCCATTTTCTAGTGTCTATGCGGGCCATACAATGCGCTCCCTGCTGGCGGTGATGGCGGCGGCGGCGGGCGGCGGCTGCGCGCTCGACTGCAGCGGCCGCGGCGACTGCATGAACGGCACGTGTCTGTGCGAGATCCGGTACTCGGGGGACGAGTGTGCCGGGCCTAACTTGCCATATCATGCTTGTAAGTATACTAAATAATTAATACTTTAGTGTTTAATCCACTCCATATAACGAGAGGTTTTAAGCCCCTCTAAGAAAAATATTACAGTCACAGTATTCATTAATGAGATCTGCTTCTCGAAGGACTAGTGTGCCGATGTCATTTGCAGTATCCTATTTGGGAGTTGACTTTTTTAAAACTGGTTTGTATGTCTATATTAATGTTAGTTAGATCTAGTACTGGAAGGACCAGTGCTTGTTAGTTAACCGATAGAATTAACAAAGTTGCAACCCGTGCCAAGTTTGCTAGTAATATAAAATACGGCCCGTGTCTGCGTGACAACGCGCTCGACTGAAGCGGCCGCGGCGACTGCATGAACGGCACGTGTTTGTGCGATATTCGGTACTCGGGGGACGAGTGTGCCGGACCTTACTTGCCGTATCATGCTTGTGAGGTTGTGAGTATATTGTTTTTATATAAACATAACATAATCATAAACGTTCACGCCGAATATCCCCGAAGGGGTTGGCAGAGGTACTAATTCTTCTGAACATCACGTGACTTTGTCACCTGGTGTTCAGAGTACCCACGTTTTGCATGGATAGTGTACTCACGTGATAGGGGGCAGGCCTATCGCCGCCGTTTTGTACGAATACACTGTCACATGACTAAGTACAACTCAGCCATGTGGGTTTCCTCACGATGTTTTTCCCTCACCGTTAACAACCATGATAAATTAACCACACATATGTCCTTAGAAAAGACAAATTGGTGTAGGCCCGACCCAGGATTTGAACACTAGTAGTTTGCACGATAACCGAGTGTTCTACCCACTGGACTATCACGGTTGCTCTTTTTATATAAAGAAAGGGTTTTTTAAGGAATTATGTCGGTTGGATCCAAATTGCATTTTTCTTGCCGTATTCATCTTTGAGATTCGCTTCTCGAGGGACCAGCCTGCTTGGCCTAGTCTTTTGTACATAGTTTGTAAATAACTTGGATGTGCTGTTTTTATGATAGTTAGACCTACAATTCGAACCATCAAATTATAGGTGTAACTGACTCTCCATTCATGGTGATGGTTACGCTACTTGGAAGATTAGACCGCCCGACCTCACCTTCATTATTATGCTTGTAAGAAAATAACACAATTATTAGAAAGCATGCGTCTGAAATGTGAATGAAAATGATTGGTAAATTAAACGTTAAGTGGCCATCAATCATCTCTGCCTATACTTATAGAAACGGTGCGAGTACATGTATTTAAGTAAGATAGATATAATTGCCGTGTAGTGTCGGCTTAGAATAACAATACCCCATTTCTACTCGTGGATGATCGTAAGAGGCGACTAAGGGTATAGGGGCTTTTTAAGTGATTTTTGGGCGATGTAGTTGGAGACCCGTCACCAAAAACATTTATTATTACCATCTTTCCCCCAGTCAACTTCCAAAAGTGGCTGAGGAATTTCTCATTCCAAAGCTCTGGCTACCCCGTTAAGGGATTTACAGCCGTGAGTATATGTATGTATGTTCTTAATTTAAAGTACAATTCGCGGTCTTATAGATTTGTGTACTTATCTAAGATATCCTTTCATACTTGTAAGTCTGATGTCGCTTAGATGTACCACTCGAAGGACCAATTAACCAATACTAATATAATTAAACCCTCTATATTCCAGGCATCGGCGGCATATTCCTCCTAGTGGCGTTCGTCTGCGCCGTCCAGCTAACGATATGCGTGGTGGCGGAGTACAGGCGTCTGAAGGCGCCCACCTTCCTGCGAGCGTGCAAGGTGACCACGCAGAAGATGCTGTATCTGGTGGCGTTCCTGGCCTCGTTGATACGCGGCGCCTACTTTGTGTCGCCGGTAAGGATGAACATATACCATCAATCATCATCCTTATTTTTTACAATATTTTCCCCATTTTATTTCCTGCCTCAAAAATTGCCTCAGGGATTTTTAGTTCTGAGGCTCTAGCAACTGCTTTTTTAGCATTTCTGGACGTGAGTATGTAGTCGCAGCAATTTATGTGCAGCATTCATAGTTTCTTTTCATTAAAGAGATGACGATTAAAATCCTAAACAGGTCTTTTTAATTTCGAATGTCACGAAACGTTCATTTTTTTAATATATTGAGCCTATAAGGCTTATTACTTATTATTATAAGTTATATGACCGCCTATCCGCTCAAAGATGCAATAGGTCCCCCCCTATCAGTTGGGAACGTTATGTTCAGAAGAAACAGTTCCTCTGCCATCCCTTCGGGGATGATCGTTTGAATCCGCCTAGTTAAAACTAGTAAATCTGTACAACAGTTAATATTTACCAAGTAAACACTGCTGTCGGTGATAACCTTCTCGATATCGCTGCTTTGTTTTGCCAAAACTTTATCGTATCGTGTTTCACATACTGTTTATTGTTCTAGAGATAATTATTTGCGATGGCCTATTTTTTATTATTTGTTAATACAACATATTTGTCTTTGATGCTCAATATGAATAATACAAGGATCTTAAACTCACGTGATAGCTCAGTGGGTAGAACACCGCTTATCGCGCAGACGATAAGGGTTTAAATCCCGGGTCGGGCCTACACGAATTTGTCTTTCCTAAAGTGGTTAATTTATCATGGTTGTTAACAGTGAGGGAAAATCAACATTTATATTCACTTATGTAATAGGGACAGGCTGGTGGCCGTTTTGTTCGTATACAATGTCACATGACATGAGTACCTGCAAATTAGCCATAAATAGGCTATTTGACTGCAATAAAAATATACATTTCTTTAATTTCATTAGTCTTAATATTTCTATTTTGGAGCCATATGTAATAATGCGAGATAAAAATATTGCATTATTTCACTAAAATCCGTCTTTTAAAATAAGTATTTTTGATGCAACTGTCACGTGACTAAAAACGACCGTGATTGGCTATTTCTATAATGACGTAGATTGCACATAAACTGTCTGTGTATCGCTTCGCTCATTGGTGTTTAATGCGGAATTGACGTCATTTGTTCTACAGCCGCCATATTACTTAAAGTCGTGTTTTCGCGGCACATTTGAATATTGCATTTTCTTTTTCGATTTTTTAATAAAATAGCTAAAATGAAGACAGAAAAAATTTTTTTCAGGGCTCCTTATAAACAAATTAACACCGTAAGATAGTTTTCAAAACTTAGTCATAAACATGATGTTTTGTTATCTATTCCAAGAGTTCACAAGACTTTAACATACTATACAATACAGTGTAGTATCGATCGATTCATAATTTCAGGTATTTGAACCTCTGTGCTTTCGATCTAAAGTGGATTTATTGCGCGGGCACCCTTCAGAAGGTAGGGGCCAAATAATGACCATCATATAGTTAATTTTATACATACATATACTCACGGCTATAATTCCCTAGAAGGGGTAGCCAGAGCCAAGGAATTATAAATTCCTGAGCCACTTTTGGAAGTTGAGTGGGGAAAAGGTGGTAAAATAAAGGTTTTTGGTGATGGGTCTCCAACCGCATCGCCCAAAAATCCATTTATCTAGCATTGTAAATAATCATTCGTATGTTATTGTTTCAGTCGGCGTTCGAAGAAGGTTGGGCGACGAGTCTGCTATCAGCGTACTACCCTCTCCTGATGTCCGGGTCTTCGCTGATCGTCTGCTTTTGGGCTGAGGTATGTACCGACGTTTTTATAAGAGGCATATCTGTTATGAAATTCAAGTCAAAGAAGTCAATTTTATACGTTTTAAAAATAAATAATAAAAATAAAAATCATTTATTTCAGGCTAGTAGCTCATATTTAGCCATAGCATACAGCACAAAATGAAAACTACAAAATACAAATAAATTAAAATTATAAAAACATGTCAATTAAAGCAATTGTGTTTTGCTGTGTAGTGTCGGCTTAGAATAGCACTTCACCATTTCCACCCGTGGGTGATCGTAAGAGGCATCTAAGGTTTGCGGGGCTGTTTAAGTGCATTTGGTGGTTGGAGACCCGTCACCGAGAACCCTTATTTAACTTCTATTTTTTTCTCCGTCAACTTCCAAAAGTGTCTGAAGAATTATTATTCTGAAGCTCTGACTACCCCTTTGGAGGATTTACAGGTGTGACTATATGTATGTTTTGGCCAAAACCGGAACTTCTAACACAACTGACGACTGCGAAGATCTGTATATTATCATCGTTATCATCACTGAGACTTTTTTGGACCGTCTTTTTCTCTGAAATAGCAGATAAACTTTGATTCATTTTCAAGATCCGGTGTCCTCATTTTTTTATTAAGCCCTTACGGAATGCCATCACGAAAAGAAAATGGCATCAGTTTATTATATATTTTTCCGTAAAACTTAGAATAATGTATTTAGTTCTTCGTTTCTACGAAGGTGAGGAGTTAATCGCATTATTCAGACTAAATAAGTAATTATGTTTTTTTTAAGTTTTAATTTCAAAAGTTATAAGTACATAAGCTGACTAAGGACCAGATCTAACATGTTTCTGTTTTCAAAGTTATTATCAAGGTAGTCCAATCAAAGATCTATTCTGTCTAACTTTTAAATTCGATTTATTTCGAGCGCCATCTAGCGAAGGTTCTGTCAACTGTGGAAATTCAATATTGTTTCAAAGAATTCGCACTAGATGGCACTAGTAAAACCAAACAAAGATTTTTCGATTAGATAGTATAAGTTACTAAGACCTTTTTGGCATCTTTACAGGTTGTATTTAACTGTTAATTACTGTTTATAATTTTGTTTTTAATATTAAATAAACATTTTATTACTTAAGGATAGTGAAAGTAAGATGTTAGGGACTATTTGAGTGATTATTGGACAATGTAGCTGGCTAGTAGCTGGCCAGTGGCTACCCATCAGCCATCCTTTATCTATATGTATAAAAGGCAAAACTGACTGACTGAATTCGAATTTTGAATTTTTCTCTAGGGGTGAATAAAGAAGGGAAAAAAAATAAGTTAAGAAGGGAATTATGTTAATATGTAACTTTTTGATTCTAAATTTGGAAGTTTGGAAATTATTATAAAGGTTTACGGTTACACTTTTAATGATTTGGGTAGGCGAAAAATCTAAGTTTTCACCTGAAGGGGTTAAGTTGGGGTGTAAAGTTATATGAAAATTGTCTCAACAGTGTTTACTGTCTTGTCAAATTTATCCAGGTTTTCTCACGATATTGTCCCTCACTCTTAACCGTGATAGCTCAATGGGTAGACCACCGGTTATCGTGCAAACGACTTGTGTTCAAATCCCGGGTCGGGCCTACACCAATTTGTCTTTTCTAAAGACATATGTGTGGTTAATTTATCATGGTTGTTAACGGTGAGGGAAAACATCGTGAGGAAACCCACATGGCTGAGTTGTACTTCGTCATGTGACAGTGTATTCGTACAAAACAGCGATAGGCCTGCCCTATTACGTGAGTACACTGTCCATGCAAAACGTGGACGCCAGGTGACAAAGTCACGTGATGTTCAGAAGTATAAGTACCTCTGCCAACCCCTTCAGGGACAAACGGCGTGAACGTTTATGTTTATGTTAGATTATGTTAACAACCTAAATAATTTAATAAGACGTCAGACATTAGAAAAGAAATAGGGGTGTTAATCTGATTTAGAATTCCGTTTCTTCTGCATTTAAAAATAAGCTATAACCCCGCCTTTTTCATACCTAAAACGTGCATGTTCTCAAGGTTACTAAAATGGAATGAAATGAAAATAAACCTGTTTATTCAGCTGTTCTGGGTCCAAACACTCAAAACGAATGCTAAAATTGCAAAAAGTACGTTCTCTAATTTGCCGTCATCTTTGAATTTGTTATAAATAAAACACAAAAGAACCTATAGTTTATCACATAATAATACGTCATCATGACGTCGTCTTTGTAGGCTAATAATTTGAGCCTTTTATTTTACAATATTGATATTTATTTTAATTTTTCATTTAATTATGCCTTACGTCACTTCTTACCATGGATAACTCTTATTTTAATTATTTTTTACTCCTGTTGTTTTGTTTTGTTTTTTTTCATTACTTGTTTATATCTAAAGCGCAGATTGTATTATAATAAGTTATAAAAAAATCATAAAGGACTACCTTCTTTCGCTGTCCTACGAAGATACAGAATCTCTTCTTAGAGTAATGTATTAGGTTAGAAACACACACACACGTACACACACACATACACATACACAGCTACATGAGTTTGCTTTTCTTTTCATTCCTACACATACACTAAATTGTACACGCACTTCACGCGCACCTGTCCGACTTTTTAAGTAGCATTTAAGTAAAGCTCAATTGTTTTTCTTTTTCTTAGATTAAATCATTTGTCATATTTGCATTTAGGAATTATTATTTAAGTTTAGTTTATATTTAATAATTTGTTTGAGTTTACTTATTTCTTTTTTTTTTTATAGTTTTTAACCATTTTTCTTTGCTTTGTTCTTCGTTTAAATTGTTTAATTTAATATAAAGCAGATAAATAGGAACCTTGCGATACAGGCCACGCCTAGTGCAAGGTTCAACGTAATGATGATTTTTTTGTAAAAATGAAAATGAAAAATAAAGCAATTTATTTATTATTATTTATTTATTTAATTGGTTTCCCAAGAGACAGGCTGTGCCTAGTTTGGGAATCCCTGTAAATCGGCAATGCCACATTTCTTTCTTTTAATAAACGTATTTTTACTTTTTTTTTACAGAGCAAAAGTTGTAATTCCTTCTCACTAAGAACCCTAGTTTCACCCTAGTTTTAACATACTAGTATTTGGGATAGTCATACATACATACATGCAAATACTCACGCCGTTAGTTCCCATTGAGGTAGGCAGAGACTATCGATCGCCACTTTGTACGATCCTGCGAACCTCTCTAGTTTAGTTCATATCCATGAATCTTATCATCTTACATTTTCTTTTATTCTTGGGATAGTCAATAGCAGAGAATATCCTGAGAGACTTAGGCACTAAGGGTTTAACCATTAGCTTTAAAAAATCAAATTAAATATTTTACAGAACCTTAATAATAAGTGTTTTAATTAAATAATATCTCATTGCATTACTAAATTATCTTCTCACCCAATAGATATTAAAAGAAACAAATAAATAAAATGTCATGTAGTTTACTCGTGAATGATATTCTTATATAAGCATAAGCATAAACGTTCACGCCGAATATCCCCAAAGGGGTTGGCAAAGGTACTAATACTTCTGAACATCACGTGACTTTGTCACCTGGTGTTCAGAGTACCCAAGAGTAAGTAAGTAAGTAATTAGTACCCATTATAATTTATTATTTAAAGGATTTAAAAAAACCAGAATGTTGGAGGCACCAACCTTTATAAGTATATGAACATACGTACATATACTCGCGCCATTAATTTCCATGGGCTAGGTAGAGACAATCAGTCGCCACTTTGCTCGATCCTGGCAAACCTCTCTAGCTTCGTTTACATCCATCGATCTTGTCATACAGTTCTTCATTTTACGCCTGTTTTTTTGAGCCCACTCTCCGTTTGATCGAAGTGGTCCGTGGTCTATTTCTACTAACATTACAATCACCCATAAAGTTTTGTTTAAAAACTTGGATTTAATATGATTAATTAAGTAGTTAAACCACATTTGCTGTATTACCAAATATAACATGTGATTAATACAAACACAATGTAAAATAGAGCTAAGTGAATATATTTTTTGCTATTAATTATATTTAATGCTGTGTAGTGTCGGCTTAGAATAGCACTACCCCATTTCTTGCGGTGGGTGTACGTAAGGGGCGACTAACGGTATTGGGGCTATAGAGGGATTTTTGGGCGATGCGGTTGAAGACACATCACCAACAACCTTTAATTCACCATCTTCTCCACACGCAACTTCCAAAAGTGGCTGAAGAATTCCTAATTCCCTAGTTTGGCTACCCCTTCTAGGGATTTACAGCCGTAAGTATATGTATGTATTGTTTGCTTATTAATATATATATCTATAGTGATCAATAGAGCCTATGTGGAAAGTAATGTTAGTAGAGAACGACAACTCGGAGGACACAATTGGACCAAATAGAGAGTGTGCTCAATAAGGCATGTGTCTCTAGTATAAAGAAGCATGTATGACAAGATTGATGGATGTGAACGAAGCTTGCCAAGATCGTACAAAGTGACGATCGTTAGTCTCTCTCTCCTTTCTTATTTTTCGGATTTCTAATTCCTTAGCTCTGACTGCCCTTTCTAGGGATTATAGCCCTGAGTATATGTGTGTATGTTTACTATTCGTATGAAAAAAGTTATTTTTTTACATATAATTACATGTTGCGCACATTCGACCTTGATTTTTGGCACACGTGGCAACGATGTGTATGTACGTCTATCTCGTTTATTTATTTGTAATATTTTTTTAGGGTTCCGTACCCAAAGGGAAAACGGTACCCTATTACTAAGCCTCCGCCGTCTGTCTCCAGGCTGTATCTCATAAACTATGATAGCCAAATAACAAATGTTGTATTTCCGATGCCGCTATAAAAAATAACTAAAAATAAAAAAAATATCTATATATGGGGAGTCCCCATATAATAAAAGTTCAATATTAACAAGTAGACGACTAACGGTATTGGGGGCTTTTAAGGGATTTTTGGGCGATGCAGTTGGAGACCCATCACAAACAACCTTTATTTTACCATCTTTTCCCTACACCAGTTTCCAAAAGTGGCTGAGAAATTTCTTATACCTTGGCTCTGGCTACCCCTTCTAGGGATTTATAGCCGTGAGTATATGTATGTATGTCTCTTAACCATCTACTTGCTTCAACCTTACAAATCCAAGGCGGTCGCCAATGGAATACTATAACTATATAGTAACAATTGAAAGTAAAACAAGTCAGTGAAATGAAGGATGTTTGCGAATTTCCTTATTGTGCTATTGTTCATTGTTCTGTTGAATGGTTAAGCAAAGCATAACTCACTGCCAAAATATTATAGTTTGGGTCCGAGATTCCATCCTTGTTTTGTTGCTACGGCAATTGATGTGAATGTGTGCTCTATACGCTCTTTCACATACTTATATATACTTCATTATATTATTTTTCATATCAAACATATACTCACGGCAATAAACCCCAAGACAGGGTAGCCAGAGAAAAGATTCACAAAGATTTATTTATATGAAATTACATTCGTACGAATGTAATTTATCAATATCAGAGCCGATTTACAATTATTTTGTTTTCATTTATTTTAATTTGCGATTTTTTTATTTCAACCATGTAACTATTGGTAGAAACTTTATTGGTCTAGAACGTTATTGTACTTTTCTGTTGCTTGAAATATTGTGTACTATTTGTTTCTCAAATAATAACATATACATAAATACATATACTCACGGCAATAAACCCCAAGACAGGGTAGCCAGAGCGTCGGAATATGAAATTCCTGAGCCACTTTTGGAGGCTCAATGGGAAAACGATTGTGAAGTTAATGTTTTCGGTGGTGAGTCTCGAACCGCATCACCCGAAAATCACTTAGGGCCAGTTTTTTGATCCGGAGTTAAAAATATAACCATTTGTTACATTGACGTGACATTGACTATAGTTAAATGACTAACCAGTAGTTAAATCGTAAATCCATTTTGGTTCGATATTTGACCATTAGTTACTCTAACCACGGGTCAAAAAATGCATTTTGCTGATATCTAACTAATAGTTACGATATTTAACAAATTGTTGAGTTAACCACGGATCAAAAAACTGGTCCTTAAAAGCCCCTAATTTCCTTAGCCACGGAGGAATGCATGGGGAAGTGCTATTCTAAGCCGACACTACACAGTAAGATAAATAGTATTTTTATTTCCAAAATAAAGTTATTTCTGCCATTATTTATATTTGAATAATTCTGCCGTTGCCTCTTAATTAATCTTCGATGCATTGCATTGCAAAGTTGTATCTTTGGAAAGAGAGAAAACAAGGAACTACTTACATTCATATTGCCTTTAACATTAGTTTTTTTTCTGTTTTAACTATTTATTCTACTTACTGCTTAGGTATAATACAATCAAATTACTTACTAACTTGCTTATACTCACGCCGGTTGTTCCCATTGGGGTAGACAGAGACTATAGATCGCCACTTTTTAGCATCGTGGCAAACCTCTCTAGCTTCATTTACAGGAGCGTTAGTACATTCGTCAATCCTTTATCCACTTACGCGGCGTAAAAAAATATTTAAAATGTTTATTCATTGAATACATACATACATATACTCACGGCTATAAATCCCTAGAAGGTGTAGCCAGAGCTAAGGAATTAGAAATTCCTCAGCCACTTTTGGAAGTTGCGTGGGTAAAAGATGGTAAAATAAAGGTTGTTGGTGATGGGTCTCCAACCGCATCGCCCAAAAATCCCTTAAAAAGCCCCAATACCGTTAGTCGCCTCTTACGTACACCCACTGGAAGAAATTGGGTAGTGCTATTCTAAGCCGACACTACACAGCAGTTCATTGAATACGATGAAAGTAAATAAAAATAACGTTTACCTTTAAATCTCACAAGATGGATTAAGAGTAATTATAATCAAGATGCACATATTGCAATTAAATACAAAAACGCGTGTTGTTTTTACTATGACCCATAGTTTTCCCGCGAAACGCACGCGAGACAAGGGCCTTGAATTCATTCAGCCAAATGCGCTAGTGTTGTCCAATTTACTTTATCGTAGGCTATAGCGTGGTCGCATGCGGTCGGCGCGGTTGCGCAAGGGCGAGCTTCCCGTGTTAATTAATAAGTGTTCGGTTATTCGATTGACTTTGTAATTGATTGGATTTGCTGTTTTGTGTTTTATGGTGTTTGGTGATAGTTTTTGGATCGTTAGTAAATTAAACTGTAAGTATTTTTAAACGGTTTTATTTAGCTCACCCCGTTTGTTTCTTTATTCTTGGGTCAAATTTAGTAATTCAAATTTCACCCTCTTCCTATCAACCGATTAATCTGAAATTTTGTATACACTTTGGATTTTGGTGACAATACAATTATTTTTATTCATTATCATTATAAATTCAAGATGGCGGCCGCTACAAAATGGCGGATAACGTAGGTTTTATCAATCCCATCAATATGGGTATCAAATGAATGTGCTCAACCAGTAGAATACAATGTACTATATAAAATTAAAATCTAAGATGGCGGCCTCTACAAAATGCCGGATAACTTAGGTTTTATTTCAATCCCATCAACATGGGTATCAAATGAAAGGTCTCACCAAGTAGAATACAATTTACTATCCAAAATTAAAATCTCAGATGGTCGCCATACAGTGCACTATACCAAATCAATATTTTAGATGGGCGCAGCCACTAAATGGCTTTAAAAAGATTTAAATTTAGAAAAGAAGAATGTTGTCTTTAATACTATCATCTTCTACAATACATAAAATGCAGGGCAGCACTGTGGATTACGCAGTCGTATACTTAGGTGCGAAACTGTTTGAAGAAGGTCAAGCCTACGTGGCTCTTAGTAGAGTCAGATCTTTGCAGGGACTACGTATAGAGGAGTTGGACTGCAATAAACTAACGGGCAAGACACCTTGCAATAATGAAGCGCTATATGAATTAAACAGAATGCGAAATAAAAACTAAAAACTAGAAAATAAAAATAGGTAAAAAAACTTTTTAAGTTAAACGGTTTCATTATTAACATACAGAGAAATGTTTAAGATAAATGTACTAAAAACCTAAAAATAATAATAAAATAGATACAGTCGTGGGAATTATATACATATGCATAGACTAGACTAAAATAAAACCGTGGGGCACGTCAATTGTCTACAAATTATCGACTTATGTGCGATAGAAGAAACGTTTAATTCGTCTTTGGGCAGTTGGCCCGCAGACGGTGAGGAAATTACTTACTATTTTCTTGCTCATGGAAATTCCAATAGTCATACACTCCATGTAAATAAAAGAGATGTTTCAACTAGTTTCTCGTTAGAAATTTACACTGCTGGCTGGCGATGAATCGGATTACTGCTTGCAGTTTGTCTTTAATCGACAAAACATATGATAAAAATACTACTCGCTCAACACTATGAAACCCTAAAACTCGCTTATAATCGAGCTTGCTAGCTTGTTTCCACATTCTGCCCTATTTATCACATGTCCATCGTTGTCGGTTGAACAACTGCCCAATTATAGTGTAACATTACAAAACAAACATTTTAATCAACGATTGAAGACAATTGACGTGCCCCACGGTTTTATTTTAGTCTAGTCTATGCATATGTATATAATTCCCACGACTGTATCTATTTTATTATTATTTTTAGGTTTTTAGTACATTTATCTTAAACATTTCTCTGTATGTTAATAATGAAACCGTTTAACTTAAAAAGTTTTTTTACCTATTTTTATTAAGACTTAAAACAATGTCGTGTGTCTATTCTTTGTGATATAGGTCCTGAAATAATAATAAATTAATTGTTATTATTTATGCGAAACATAAATGTGAATAGTTCGTTTAACCCCATTGAGTATTAAAACAAGGGATTTTTGGCCGATGCTGTTGGATCTCCATCACCAAAAACCTGTATTTTACAATATTTTCGTTACTGAACTTTCAAAAGTTTTAGGCATTTTTTTACTCTGAAGCTCCGGCTACCCCTTCGGAGAATTTATAGCCGTTAGTATATGTATGCATATATCAGAATTAAAGAAAAAAAAAACTCTTACGAGAAGGGTCAGATATAATCCATGCGTTTCTTAGAAGTACTTTTTACTTGTCATTTTATCTTTGTTAATTTTCTTATACACGGACAATAAATTAATGTTAGTCATGATATGAAACCCGCAAAAAAACAATATATACGTAACATATAGTTTTACTAAAAAAGTATAATTAAGTGCGTTTTAAAAATATTTTTTTCGAAAAAAAAAAAAACAAAAATGTGTAAATAATATACATTCTGTGCTAAAAGAAATAATAAAAGACCGTGTATGAAATGATTATGAATGTAGGGAACTTGAGAGGCAATCGATAGTCTCTGCCTACCCTAATAGGAACCTTTTCCAGTAGGGAACGGGAAAAACACTGACTGGTTCGGCATCTCTAGGGGTGTCCGACAGGGATGTGTAGCTTCTCCGTGGCTCTTCAATTTGTTCATGGATGACTGTCTGACAGAGTTGCGTGAAAGTGATTATGGACTAAGAATGGATGGATTCATTGTTAAATGCCTCTTGTATGCTGACTATCAAGTGCTACTTGCATCTTCGGCAGAAGAGTTGCAAGAGATGATGAATATTGCATATGAGTCTTTTGTAAGAAAGGGAATGAGGTTGAATGTGGATAAAATCAAAACGATGGGTTTTCAGAGACAGGAAGATGTGACAGAATGCGTGATTGTGATTGATGGTAAGGATGTGGAAAAGGTGAAGGAGTTTGTTTATCTGGGAAGTCTGTTTACAAGGGATGGAAAATGTGATGAAGACATTGAAAGAAGAGGGAAAAGGGGTAATGCGGTAAATGGAGCAATGAATAGCCTAATGACCCGTCAATCGGTGTCTGAAAAGGCCCGAATGGCTGTGCATGATGCTGTTCTTGTTCCTACGCTTATGTATGGAAGCGAATGTTGGGTGTGGCAGAAGAAGCATGAGAGCAGAGTGAATGAAGTAGAGATGAGCTTCCTCGCAGAGAGTTACATGCAGTATTTTATTGAATCAAAATTTTTAAGCAGAGATTTTTAATGATAAGAAATAAATATTGTTGTAGCAGGAGCACGAGCGTTATTTTATCGTTTCTCTGTCGGTTAGAATGAGATGAAAATATAGGATATTATATAATTGCGAAAGAGATGGCTGTTTTATACCACGCGTTATCTTGTTAAAACGTCGCTCGTGCTAGCTGGGGAGTTCTGCGTATAGGATTTTACTTTTTCTTTTTCTGGGCTCGACATGTGTCCCGCTGTTACTACCTTGCTTGTAAAATTAGCGTGAAGATTTTGTTTAATGTAGTAGTTTTAGATAAATTATTTTAACATTTATGATTTCATTTAAGATAGATAGATGAAAAATTAATCATAAAAATCATATACAATAACATTTAAACACATACAACAATACCAGTAAAATAAAAACAGAGTAAAACTGCTAAAAAACAAAAAAAAAGAAACAAACAAGGTAAAAATGTGCAAGGTATGTGCGCTATGGTAACACTAACTAGGCCATAACTCAGCGTTTATAAATGCCGTATAACAAAAACGCTGAGTTTCAGGTATAGCCTAAAACAACTTACTTTCGTTAACCAATTACTATCTAGAAAAATAATTTGCGTAATAACAAGGCCTGAAAGTTATGAAAGGATTTACGAAGATTTATTTATATTAAATTACATTCGTATGAATGTAAATTATCAATATCAGAGCCGATGTACAATTATTTTGTTTTCAATACTTATTTTAATTTGCGATTTTTTATTTCAACCATGTAACTATTGGTAGAAACTTTATAGGTCTAGAACTTCTTAGTACTATTCTGTTGCTTGAAATATTGTGTACTGTTTGTTTCTCAAATAACATACATAACATACATATACTCATATACTCACGGCTATAAATCCCTGAACGGGGTAGCCAGAACTTTGGAATGAGAAATTCCTCAGCCACTTTTGGAAGTTGATTGGGGAAAAAATGGTAATAATAAATGTTTTTGGTGACGGGTCTCCAACCACATCGCCCAAAAATCACTTTAAAAGCCCCTATACCCTTAGTCGCCACTTACGTACACCCACCGGAAGAAATGGGGTAGTGCTATTTTAAGCCGACACTACACAGCTACAAATAATAAATAAATGAAGCTTGAGATGTTTTGCCAAAATCGTACCGACTGGCACAATGGGATTAAAGGCGTGGATATAAGGATGTAATATTTATTATGTCTGAGGCGCCATGGGTAAAGAAAGAAAGAAGTAAGTTCCCACGAATGATTTATAAAATATGGTTTGTTGTAATATGTAACAAAGGAGATTTTGACTAACTATCTTCCTACCACTATTTTCACGACTATTATATCTGAAAGGCTGAGCTTAAGTGTCAAGAATGTAATGGCTTTTGGAAGTTGATGGTAAAAGCTGGTAATGTGATTGTTATGAGAATGAGACGAGCATTGCTATTATTTAACTAACTACATACATATATATACTCATGGCTATAAAATACCTAATAATAATGCTGTGTAGTGCCGGCTTAGAATAGCACTACCCCATTTCTTCCGGTGACATTACATAACATAACATATACTCACGGCTATAAATCCCTAGAAGGGGTAGCCAGAGCTCAGGAATTAGAAATTCCTCAGCGACTTTTGGAAAATTGAATTGGGAAAAGATGGTAAAGTAAAGGTTGTTGGTGATGGGTCTCCAACCGCAACGCCCAAAAATCCCTTAAAAGCCCAATACCGTTAGTCGCCTCTTACGTACACCCATCGGTAGAAACGGGGTAGTGTTATTCTAAGCCGACACTACACGGCGATTTTATGAAATGCTCGATCATTTCACGATGTGTTCAAATCTACGATATGGCCACGACATATGTATGTATAAAATACCAACCAATCAAATCTTATTAATATTATAAATGTGAAAGTTTAGATGTTTGGATGTTTGTGTGTTTGAGGCAAAAAGGCTCCTCATGTATATGGAATTCGGCAGAATGCTAGACCCAAATTATAAAATAGGATACTTTTTATCCCAGAAAAATTAGACCAAAAAAATATTCACGCCTGATTGCACTAAGAGTACCGGAAAAATACGCCTTAACCTTTGTCATAAGCAAATTTGACAGTACAAAGTCGAAATCTGTGGGGTCAGCTAGTAATAAAATAAAGGAGGGTTGGTTATGTATTTTTAGCCACATCTCGCAAAAATAGCTGGAAAGCCCGGATAGCTTGAAAGGAAATTAGGGGTTAGTGCTATACTAAGCTGACAAGCCAATACTAAACAGTCCTCCCTACTTATTTCTAAACGAGGTATTCTCGGACCGTTTGTACATGCATATACTCACGGCTATAAATCCCTAGAGGGGGTAGCCAGAGCTTCGGAACAAGAAATTCCACAGCCTCTTTTTGCAAAAGATTGCAAAGTAAATGTTTACCATTAATATATTTATATAGTTGTGTAGTGTCGGCTTAGAATAGCACTACCCCATTTCTTCCGGTGGGTGTACGAAAGAGGCGACTAACGGTATTGGGGCTTTAAAGGGATTATTGGGCGATGCGGTTGGAGACCCATCACCAACAACCTTTATTTTACCATCTTTTCCCCACTCAACTTTCCAAAGGTGGCTGAGGAATTTCTCATTCCTTAGCTCTGGCTACCCCATCTAGGGATTTATAGCCGTGAGTATATGTATGTATATTTATAAAAACTGTCGGGTTAGTTACACATACAGCGGTAATGGCAAAAGAATATAAATATTAATTACCCATAAGTTTTTACTCGTATAAGTTGTTATTTTTATTACTCCATCAAGCGATTTACCTTCAGATGATTATATTAGTGTTTCTTTATTGGGTGAGCAAGTCAAGGTAGCCTAAAATTTCCTATGCTATAAATCAATAAAGTTTTGGGAGGTTAGACATAAAATGTATGAGAGATGAATTTGTTTATAGATTTTTCTAAAATGTATACTTCTTGACACTCACGATTACAATTCCAAAAATATATATATTTTTGACACTGTAGAAAGTTGGTAGGGGTAAAAGAAAAAAGCAACAGTTTTTTGAACCTACTAGGCATAGAGAACTTATCTAAATAGAGAAGAAACAGAGGACGCCATTTTCTGTAAGGTGTTCAGCAGAGCAAGCACGAGCCGTGTTTAAACTGGTGTTATCGCGTGGGATAAAGCAGCCATATCTTACGCACTTACTTAGTATCGTATACTGCCATCTCATTCTAACCGTTATCGTGTCGATAAAATAGCGCTCGTGCTTGCTATACTGTTTATTCGCACTGACTTAACGAAGCAAATGTATGAGAAGACAGAACATTGAATCAACCAATCAGGGTGCAGGGATACCTTATTTTGTCAATTTGTTTGTAGCAGATTTTTCTCAGCTATTTATTTGGCGTGTAGTGTCGGCTTAGAATAACACTACCCCATTTCTTCTGGTGGGTGTGCGTAAGAGGCGGCTAACGGTATTGGGGCTCTTAATGGATTTTTGGGCGATGCGGTTGGAGACCCATCACCAAAAACCTTTATTTCACCATCTATTCCCCACGCAACTTCCAAAAGTGGCTGAGGAATTTCTGATTCCCTAGCTCTGGTTACCCCTTCAAGGGATTCATAGCCGTGAGTATATGTATGCAGATTTTTCTCAGCAATTTTTGTACTAAACTACGTTTGGTTTCAGCTCTATTTAGTTTTAGTTTTCTATGTTACTAGGTTGTGCATGGCAAAAGAGAGGTGTAGTATTCTAAACATAACGGAAAGGAAACATCTCACCTAAGTTGCATAAAATATTCCAAATGACTTAATATCATTAATATAATATCGAGCAAGGTGATTGACCTTCGTCCAAAGTATATTTTTTAGCAAAGGCCACTGTGTCATAACATATTATATCACAGATTAGCTTTGCATATTCATTACCTAGATTAAATATAGTTTTACTTTAGTATTTGATTGGCAAGGTTTTGTTATTGTCATTTAGTTTTGTTATTTTCCTATTCTCACGGCTGTGTTTCAAGAACTATGAAATCAACAACTGTTATGCCACAAAGCTGAGTAGTGTCGGCATAGAATAGCACTATCCCTATTTCTTCCGGTGGGTGTACGTAAGAGGCGACTAACGGTATTGGGGCTTTTAACCCATCACCAACAACCATTATTTTACCATCTTTTCCCCACGCAACTTCCAAAAGTGGCTGAAGAATTTCTGATTCCTTAGCTCTGGCTACCCCTTTTAGGGATTAATAGCCGTGAGTATATGTATGTATGTTTGGCCACATTTAGAAGTTGAGAGGGATACAGTGGTATAATGAAGTAGTGTTAGTGATGGGTTTCAAAGACATACAATATGTGCAGGAGCGGATCCAGTCCTCAATCAAGGTTGAGGGCATAGCTACCTAGAGTTCAAATTCCAAGTCAGCCTACTTATTGTAGCCCTAATAGACCACGGCAGTAAGAGGCTGCAAGTTAATTAGGGTTGTGGGCATGCCCTCCTTGCCCGCATGGCTGGATCCACGCATGGATATGTGTTTGTCGTAAGAGGCGACAAAGGATATTAGTTCTTTTTAAATATTGGATTGAATCAGGCGTTACTTAGCGGAAATCCATAGCAATACTAATATTATTAAATTTCTTCGCCTAATTCCGCTAAATACCTGCAGTCTTCATGCAACATGCACTGTGCACCGCCCGCCCTTCCACTTACAAGAAATCGAAAAGCAGACAATGCACCACACTCGCTTGTGGGTTTTTTAATTAGAAATTTAATAGTATTAGTATACTTTTTAAATGTTACACATTACCAGTAACCTATATTTTACTATCTTTTCCTTACACAAGGTCCAAAAGGAGCTGAGGATTTCTAATTTTGAAACTATTTATGTCTCCCAAAACTTCCTACCACTTTTAAGGAATATAATTCACGGACGGAGGAGCATAACTTCCAAAAGCGGCTAAGGAATTTTTCATTCCAAAGCTCTGGCTACCCCGTTAAGGGATTTATAGCCTTGAGTATATGTATGTATGTATGTATGGAGGAGTATAGTTTTACACCGTTATAGTTTACCCAGAAAAAGAATGCATGATACATAGCAGTGCATATTTAAAAATGTTACAATCTTTTTGCCACCTTACCGTAGCAAAGATTTATTTTATAGCCGTTTGTTAGTCAAGCAAGTCAGAAAAAGAACAATAAATCAATGTAACAACCATTCAAAATCCAACATGTTAGTATACTATTTCATTTTTGTTCAAGTCTGCGTTCGAATAGACAATAGATTATTGTCTATCACCACTACTAGTGTTTGTTTGCAAAACAAAAATAAAACGAACAAAAGACTATATAGTCTTACGTATTTCGATCCCCATACAACCTCTTGTTTAAATAATTTGGCAGTGGAATAAAATTCACAGTTCATTCAAACGTAAAATAAGTAATTGTTACTAACTTACACTCAGTCCCATTGGGGTAGGCAGAGACTATCGATCGCTACTTCGAACGGTCGCTACTTCATCTATTGATCAATATTTTCATACATGCTCTTTTATTCTTCAGACCACGGACTTCTCTATTTGATTTAAATATTTCCTACGTGGTTGTCATCAACAGACATTAAATTGCCATCTACAATGCATTTCTCTTTTTTTGTTCTATCATTTAATTTCGCTTGTCCTTTTTTTGTTTGTTTTTAAGTTTTAGAAAATTATTAGATTTTTCGCCTTTAGGCACTAAATAAATGCTTTATATGTAATGTTACTATACTTTACCTATACTTATAGTGTCCTCACAAATTATTCTCGAACATTCAGGATCTAATTGAGTAGGTAATAGGCGCATTTAATAATCCATCGAGACAGATTAGGGCGTATGTAGCCGACATCTCGGCAATTTAAGGAAACCTAGATATTGGAACCGGTTGTATTACCATTCAAACCGTAATTAAATGCGTTAAATTATCTATTTGAACTTGTTTGAAAAGGGCAATAGTTGGTCCTAATAGGAGGTAAAATATTGTCTGCAAAAACGGTACACGGGTGATGAATTAACTTATATATAATCACGGCTGTAAATCCTAAAAAAAAGGCAGGCGTCCTAAGTATAAAGAATAAAAGAGCATGTATGAAAAGATTGATGGATGTAGACAAAGCAAGAGAGGTTTGCCAGGATCGTACGAAGTGGCGATCGATAGTCTCTGCCTACCCCAATGGGAATTAACGGCGTGAGTATATGTATGTATGTAAATCCTAAAATGGGGTAACTAGATTCCAAAATCTAGATTCAAAAAATGTGGGTACTCTGAACACCAGGTGACAAAGTCACGTGATGTCCAGAAGTATTAGTACCTCTGCCAACCCCTTCGGGGATATTCAGCGTGAACGTTTATGTTATGTTATGTAGATTCCAAACTTTAAAAAAATCAGGCACATTTGGAAATTAGTGGGGAAAAAGTTGTAAAATAAAGTATAGTTGTTGATATGTCGCTAGCTCCATTGCCCAACAATCATACAAAAAATCCCTTACATACATACATATACTCACGGCTATAAATCTCTAGAAGGGGTAGCCAGAGCTAAGGAATTAGAAATTCCACAGCCACTTTTGGAAGGTGCGTGGGAAAAAGATGGTAAAATAAAGGTTGTTGGTGATGGGTCTCCAACCGCATCGCCCAAAAATCCCTTAAAAAGCCACAATACCGTTAGTCGCTTCTTGCGTACACCCACCGAAAGAAATGGGGTAGTGCTATTCTTAGCCGACACTATACAGCAATTTATGAGCCATTAAAAAATAATTCTATACCTTTAAGAGATGACATAATGCAATTTTATCCCGAAACTACATGGTAACGGTAATAATTCGTGATTAATTAACATTCCTCGCGTACCGGCGCATTTCGCGAGTTCATTCAACGTGCAACCAGTTCGTATCGGGTGCGCTGGTACGGAGTATGCACTGCGGTGACCGTTTGGTTTGTAGTGGTTTGGTGTTTGAACTTGATGTTGGAACTTGGACATATGCGGTTTGTTGGCAAGGAAAGGAGTCACCAATTATTTTTTAGCACAAGGAATATCTGAAATGTGAAAAATGAAAGCATGTATGAAAAAATATATCTGAATAAATGAATAGAAGAATCTTAGTATTTGTTCCTGCCTACCCCAATAGTAATTAATCGGCTTAGTAAATGTATGTATGTATTTAAAACTAAACACACGGATTATTATCATATAATTTTGTGCAAGTTTTTGATAAGGATCGCGAATGAGACCACACAATAGGATTGTTTCATCACTAACTTAATTATTAAACACTTAATTCGGTTCTAGCAGGAATGCCCTGATTGTTTAAAATTTGTAAGGTATCTTCATTTTCTGTATATTGCATAAATAACGATATTTTTCTCTCGAAGATTTCGCTACCCATTGGTGAAAGATATTTAAATCGATCTAGCTCTGTCATTCCTTATAGAAAATCAAAAATACAAAAAAAAACTCCTAATTTTGATTATAATTGCAAAGGAGCAGCATATTTTTGCGCAAGATGCTAAAATAGTGTAACGATAGAGTCCAATAACGTTCTATATGGCTTTGAATATACGTCAAATTATCAAAAATACCTCGCCTTTAAGTAAATTGTTTTTTTTCTTAAAAAACTTGCATAAATGTAATAAACTCTTTGTTAGAGACAACGCATTTTCTTGGAAGTACGATACAATTTACTATTGTAAACTATCTTTCAAAACATGAACGCTTACACAAAGTTATAACGCTGCACATAGTGTCAAACCATACCGTCATGTATTTGTTTTAAAAACTATCGTACGGGATTCGCTACATAGTACATCTCTGTGTACACAATGGAAGTTTCTGGTACATTTCTCAGGTATATAAGCAAATGATATTTGTTATTAAATATCGTGATTCATCTGAGTGAATATGAGAAATGGTTGCGCAAATGTTTTGGAGAGTCGGTGTTTGCCGATGTACTTTGTGTGGCGAGGAACTATCATTGTTTCGATTGTGTCATATTTGAATGTATGTTATACCGTTTATGGCTTAAGTTACTGAAGGGTTGGTTGAGGTGAAAATTACTCTGAACTCGTGAGTTTTGGTCAGAGTTTAAGGTAATTTTTTTTAGGTTGGACAGTGTATTTACGCGAAAGAGAGTGGCATATCATCTTGATGATCTAATTTTATTTACTGCTGGCATCGTATCTTATGATTGATACTTAATCAATTATACCGGGGACAAATAATATTATTATTGTTATTTGTCTCCGGTGTGTCCCATTTTTTTTTACATTTGACGGCTTTAAGTCGCGTCTGAAAATCGAGATCGGACCAAACAATATCAGTCAATATTAGTCACCGCATTATAAAGTCAAAAAATCTTTCAAATTATCTGTAAATAAAAAAAGTTATGTATGTAAAAGTATGAATATAGTATAAGGATCTGTTTTTTTTTTTCAAAACGTATATGTTGTCCCTTAAATTCTTCTACACAGGCCAGACAATGTTTGTACCTCTGCCACTCCTTCTAAATACGGCTGTATGTTTCTTGTTTATACGTTGATAGGATATCGTTCCGTAAAAACAAGCACTAAATCGAGTCTTAGTATTATTCAAGGTTGTTAAGACGCATATCCTAAATCGTTTAGCGATAGGTGGGAAGTCCACTGTCAGCTATGATATAGCAGCGATACTTTCTTTAGACATTGTACTATCGTAAAATTGTATTTTATTCGTATACTAGCTGACCCGACAGACTTCGTACTGTAAATTTGCTTATGCTGAACTTTAGGCGTTTGTATAAAAAAATGTTAAGGGTGAACAACACTTAGGGGTATGAAAAATTGATGTTAGCCGATTCTCAGACCTGCTGAATATGCATGCAAAATTTGGTTAAAATCGGTAAAGCCGTTTCGGAGGAGTACGGAGACAAACATTGTGACACGAGAATTTTATATATTAGATAGATAATTTGATGTGATATATTCTTCTCTTTAAAGTCTTTTCATTTCGGCTGTGATGCATTGAATTAGTAAGTAATTATCTATTATTATTAACCGTGTAGTATTGGATTATAACAGGAGTACTCTATTTACTGTCATGCATGAGTGTCGTGATGGGTGATAGCTGTTGAAGATGAATGCATTTTAGTGATAGGAGAGCGTAGCCGTAGCGGCTTTTCTCCACTAGCCTGTTTTTATGGCAAAAAATACTTTAGCTAAAGAGTGCTATCGAAGGTAGATTGTGTAGAGTGTAGGAATTTTATTCTAAAGTTTTATTTTTATTTATAGAAATAAAACGTATATGTATGCAAACTAGCCTTCCCTTGCTAATACGCTTCGCTTATCTTAAATGATTTAGATATACTATAGAGTCTAAGCAGACATTCATTTTACAGGAAATACTAATATATGATGCACTATACTATTTAGAGTAACTATTAGCTATTGTTATATGCAAACAAATAAATATACTGAAGATAATCATTCTCTTTTGCTGCATATTTATAGCTCGTAGTGGTATGTCAGCCGCAAAATGCAATTATCCTTAGATTTCGTGTCACGCATCATTTATTTCTAACTGGTGTTCGAATAATTAATATTTTAGAGGTTATCGCTTTGTTATGTAAAGTCAGATGTTTTGATACCGTTTTTAGTGTAAACAAATACGTGTAAGTGTAATAGTATCACGACCGATATTTTTTTGAAGTAAACGAAATAGTTTCTGAATCTAAGATATAGATTCGTGAGAAGCTTTTTTTCGTATGTTTAAGGTATGTTTTTACGTATATTTTCAAGCTTTATTTTCGGTAGAGTTTATAATTTAAAATGAATTTAAATTGGTTATGCGTTTTTGAAGGTTTGTTTACGTTACTTAAATTTATTTACGAAGCTGAATTAAAATGAAACTGAATTATCGGAAATATATAATGAAAAACTCCATATATATGTTTGATAAATTTTATATAATAATAGCGTTGTTTTATTTAAAAAATAAATAAAAATAATTTAAGCATATTGCATATTGCTTAAATTATTTATATGCTTATATGCTGTGTAGTGTCGGCTTAGAATAGCACTACCCAATTTCTTCCGGTGGGTGTACGTAAGAGGCGACTAATGGTATTGGGGCTTTTAAGGGATTTTTGGGCGATGCGGTTGGAGACCCATCACAAACAACCTTTATTTCACCATCTTTTCCCCACTCAACTTTCCAAAAGTGGCTGGGGAATTTCTAATTCCTTAGCTCTGGCTACCCCTTTTAGGGATTTATAGCCGTGAGTATATGTATGTATGTATGTATGCATATTAAATCTTCAAATATGTTTTCTAATATTCATCTATATAAGCAAACTTTGCATACTGAATGACGTCTTTTTTTATTTTGCTATATTCACGGCTGTTATCCTAAGAAATGCTAGCAAGGTGTGTAAATCCTTACCTTTAAAATGTTTGGAAGTTGAGAAGAGACTTGATGGCTAAATAAATATTTTTTATTAAAGGATTCCATTAAAAAAAAAACATTAAGAATTCAGATAAAATTGTGTTTTTTAAAATGTGTGCAGCAAAACCGTGTTTGTTTTGTTATAAACTAATTGGTGTAATATGAAACAAAACACATTCACATGTTTCGTTTAACGTGGTAGCCGTAGGGTTGGCAATATGATAAGCTTGAATGTGGTTTTGTTACCACTGTTTATATTCACATATACCATATGACTTGGGTCACCTTTATAATGGTAAGATTTTTATTAAGTTTATTATATTCTGTGTAGTGTCGGCTTAACGCAACTTCCAAAAATGGCTGAGCAATTTCTAATTCCCTAGCTCTTACTACCCCTTCAAGGGATTTTTAGCCGTTAGTATATGTATGTATTGGGCCGTAAATCCTTGGCAATGGCGGCCAGATGTTGCTCAATAACAAGGTTAAGATTTGGCATGGATGCGGATATTCAGTTCTTTTGTAGCAAAATCTCGATTTTTATTATATAAACCTAACTTTTTGTAGTCACAGCTTTAATACCAATAATTCATACATCATATACTCACTTGGAGTTACTCAGGTAATTTTGGAAGTTGCGTGCGGAAAAGATTTTAATACAAAAAATTATTCTTGATGCGTCTCCAACCACTTCGCCGTAAAGACAAACGCTTAGAAAAGTAGAGATTCAAAATACCCAAGTTACCAAATAAATAAAAAAAAACGTCGATAAACTAAAATACAAAACAAGTAAATAAAACAATAACAGAAACCATTATGCAACGGTAAACAGCCTGTTGACAAAACATCATTCACGATTGTAAAATAATGAAAACAATACTATGGATAACTGATAGTTTACAAATAAATTGGTGTGAATATATGATTGGGTCGTTCTTACAATAACATATTCACCAAAAAAGTGATACATACATATGTATACACTTACTCACGGCTATAAATCCCTTAACGGGGTAGCCAGAGCTTTGGAATGAGAAATTCCTCAGCCACTTTTGGAAGTTGATTGGGGAAAAGATGGTAATAATAAATGTTTTTGGTGAAGGGTCTCCAACCGCATAGTACACTGACTATAATTTAAAAAAAAATGTGTTGGTATATGTGCCTTTTATACAGACATATACATTTAGTTTATTATGGTTATTTTGATAATATAGAGATGAAAAAGTGTGTTAAAAATATCGAGAGAAGAGTAAAAAAGGGTAATACGGTAATTAGAGCAATGAATAGTTTAATGACTAGCCAATCGGTGTCTGAAACGGCCCGAATGGCTGTGCATGATGCTGTTCTTGTTCCTACGCTTATGTATGGCAGCGAATGTTGGGTGTGGCAGAAGAAGCATGAAAGCAGAGTGAATGCAGTAGAAATGAGGTCCCTCAGAAATATTTGTAATGTTAGATTATGAGATCGAGTGAGAAATAGCGTGATTCGTGAAAAATTCATACATATATACATATACTCACGGCTATAAATCCCTAGAAGGGGTAGCCAGAGCTAAGGAATTAGAAATTCCTCAGCCACTTTTCGAAGTTGAATTTGATGGTGAAACAAAAGTTGTTGGTGATGGGTCTCCAACCGCATCGCCAAAAATCCCTTAAAAGACCCAATACCGTTAGTCGCCTCTTACGTACAACCACCGGAAGAAATGGGGTAGTGCTATTCTAAGCCGACACTACACAGCAATCGTGAAAGATGATATTGTAAAAAAGATAGAAAAAGGAGTGTTAAGATTGTTTGGGCACATAGAGAGGATGGATGATAGTAAGTTGGAAAGAGATGTATAGAGGTAATGAATGTATGAATTATGAAGAATAAAAGAGCATGTATGAGAAGATTGATGTATGTTAACGAAGCTACAGAGGTTTGTCAGGATCGTACAAAGTGGCGATCAATAGTCTCTGCTTACCCCATTGGAAAATTATGGCGTGAATATATGTATGTATGTTTAATATTACGAACAGACGCTCGTATTTTATTTATTGTATAGATAATATGACAAAGAATAAAGACAAGGATATATGTATAGACATATCATTGAATATTTATAAAAAGACCTGTTAATTTGTGTCTCCGCTCTTGAAATACAGAGCTCCATATTCATCAAGGTGTTAACAGCACATTACACATCATCTACGTATTTATACGTGAAGTATTTTTTTTGCCGTGTAGTGTCGGTTTAGAATAGCACTACCCCATTTCTTCCGGTGGGTGTACGTAAGAGGCGACTAACGGTATGGGGCTATTAAGGGATTTTTGGGCGATGCGGTTGGAGACCCATCACCAACAACCTTTATTTTTACTATCTTTTCCCCACTCAAATTTCCAAAAGTGGCTGAGGAATTTCTAATTCTTTAGCTCTGGCTACCCCTTCCTGGGATTTATAGCCGTAAGTATATGTATGTATTTTCTTATACAAATGGCGTAGACTGAAGAGTATGTATTTTTTTCATTTTTTATATTTGATATAGAGAAAGATAGCATAAAAGCCAATTAGAGAATAGATTCATATTATTTGTCTCTTGATAGTATTTGTATAAAGCAAGGAAGATGTTTTATAGAGATTTTATTTTAAATGAGATCCCTCAGAAAAGTGTGTAATGTAAGGTTATGTGATCGTGTGAGGAATGACGTGATTCGTGAAAGGTGTGGTGTAAAAGATGATATTGTAAGAAAGATAGAAAAAGGAATGTTGAGATGGTTTGGGCACATAGAGAGGATGGATGACAGTGAATTGGTGAAAGAGATATATAGAGCCAATGTGGAAGGTAATGTTAGTAGAGGACGACCTCGGAGGACACATTTGGATCAAATAGAAAATGTGCTCAAAAAGGCAGGTGTCCGCAGTATGAAGAATAAAAGAGCATGTATGAAAAGATTGATGGATGTAAACGAAGCCAGAGAGGTTTGCCAGGATCGTACAAAGTGGCGATCGATAGTCTCTGCCTTCCCCAATGGGAACTAACGGCGTGAGAATATGTATGTATGTATGTTTTATAGATTTTACTGAAGTAATGGTCGATTTCGATCACAAGACGACCTCTAGTTTTAAAAGATCAATAAATTTATGTGTAATACTTAAAATTAATGAAATTTTAATTTTCAAAATCCATTTTAATGCATTTTAAAATTATTTGCAATTTGTCTATTTTGCACGCCCTTGAATCAAAAACACATTTAACCTCCGCGCCAACCCTAATCTGCTGGGTGTTAATTGTTCACAAATTAAACACGACCAGCTGTTCTAATCGCACACATTGCGGTAATTGTGGTATTCAGTTTGTCCACCGTTATTGAGATATACATCACCACGTGTACCCAATCAATCCTACATCGCGGTATCCAAGTTCCTAAAATACACATACATACATACATATACTCACGGCTATAAGTCCCTAGAAGGGGTAGCCAGAGCTAAAGAACTAGAAGTTCCTCAGCCACTTTTGGAAAGTTGAGCGGGGAAAAGATGGCAAAATAAAAGTTGTTGGTGATGGGTCTCCAACCGCATCGCCCAAAAATCCCATTAAAGCCCCAATACCGTTAGTCGCCTCTTACGTACACCCACCGAAAGAAATGGGTTAGTGTTATTCTAAGCCGACACTACACAGCAAAAATAGTTAGCACATATAGAAGTTCCAACTTATACAGTTGGACCGCGGTCCCCAGGCACACCCCACCGCCTGGCGGAAGATATTCCCTTTTCCTCCACAGTTTGCTTTATTCACATTACATATTAATACGTCGAATCTTTTCATTGCCTTTAAAAATTATGGCAATGAGGCCATTTTACATAAAAAAATTAAGTGTTTGAAACAGAGTTCATGGTCATGTCTACTTATAAAAAACACATTTATCCTCCGTGCCAACCCTACTCCACGTGTGTTAATTGTTCACAAATTAAACACGAACAGCTGTTCTAATCATACACATTGCTGTAATTGTGGTATTCAGTTTGTCCACCGTTATTGAGATAACATCACCACGTGAGCGGCTATGAATTAGGAAGGCTTTATTGGGGGGTTCTCAAAATAAAACTATTGAGATCTATACACATGAGTTAAATAGGGTTGTGTGTTTGAAATTTTTAAATAACCGCTGTGAAGGGGTATATGGATCTATGTATACATACATGGTGTGTAATGCCGGCTTAGAATAGCACTACCCCATTTCTTCCGGTGGGTGTACGTAAGAGGCGACTAACGGTATTGGGGCTTTTAAGAAATTTCTGGGCGATGCGGTTGGAGACCCATCACCAACAACCTTTATTTCACCATCTTTTCCCCACGCAACTTTCCAAAAAGTGGCTGAGAAATTTTTAATTCCTTTATCTGGCTACCCCTTTACAAGGGATCTATAGCCGTGAGTGTATGTATGTATGTATACATGGTACATATAGCACCACAATATTTAAAATGTATTTGTGTTCGTTTGTAACGGCTGGGTCGATTTTGACGTAACATTTATTGGCGGATAGTTGATGTGGTAAGAGGTGACTTAGGCCACTTTTTTCTCTTAATACCCGTTCGAAGCCAGGGCTACCCCCTAATAAAATCTAGGTGTTAAATTATAATCTCTATATAGAGTTTATAAGCTGTGTACTGTTGCCTAAGAATAGCATTTATTTTTGTACTACTACATGGCTAAGTTGTACTTATTCATTTGACAGTATATTCATACAAAACGGCGTTAAGCCTGTGCAAGTAAAATATACGGACTCTAAAAAACAGTGACAAAAAGACCTGTGATCTTCAAGAGCTTCAGCTGTCATTCCTTCGAGGATACACAGTGTGAACTCCAGTGAAGACTCAAATTTTATTTAATACGCTAAAATCTCTGCTATCTTTTTGTATACAATTTGAAAATTCGCTAATATTTATGAATATTAACCAACCCATTATTGTCCGCAGGTATTCCACCTCCGCGACATTAGATGGGAACGCCCCCGGTTCCTGTCCAAGTCGTTCCTCGCCTTCGTCACGTTCAACCTCATCATCTACACCCTGCTAGCTGCTGAGGTTCTTACCACTAACATTGCCCAGACTTCCGCTACAACCAGGGTACGTAGTTATTAATATAAATCAGTTGGAAGACCTTGTAGAACTTTCTGACGCTTTGCTAGTCGTTTTTGTCTTCGTTACGTTCAACCTCATCATCTACACGCTGCTAGCTGCTGAGGTTCTCACCGCCAACATTGCGCAGACCTCTGCTGCTACCAGGGTAAGTGTATTTTATAAATATTTGTCCATAATGATTGATATAGCTCAGTAAGATGATCGCCAAATAAAGAAATAAATAAATACTAACGTCGAATTCGATAGTCGTTTTTCTCTTCGTCACGTTCAATCTCATCATCTACACCTTGTTAGCCGCTGAAGTTCTGACCATTAACATTGCGTATATTTCCGCTACCACTAGAGTATGTATTTTTTAATTTTACTATCTATAATACTGAGTATGCTGTGTAGTGTATCTCCTAAATCCTAAGTGTGTATCCTAAGTGAAGTTGATTTTGAGCTTATAAAAGTTGCTTTGTAGTTTCGGCTTAGAAATTCCGGATAACCAAACGATAAAGAACCCCATTTCTGACCTTGTTAATAGGAGGCGATTAAGAGATCAGATGGCGTGACTGAAATACTTTGTAGCCTCGACTTAGAGTAACCGATTACCAAACGGTAAGAACCCATTTCTTCCGTGGGTGTATTAATATATGCTATGTATGCTGTCGGCTTAGAATAGCACTAACCCATTTTTTACGGTGGGTGTACGTAAGAGGCGACTAACGGTATTGGGACTTTTAAGGGATTTTTGGGCGATGCGGCGACCCATCACCGACAACCTTTATTTCACCATCTTTTCCCCATGCAACTTCCAAAAGTGGCTGAGGAATTTCTAATTCCCTAGCTCTGGCTACCCCTTCAAGGTATTTATAGCCGTGAGTATATGTATGTATGTATGTATGTGTACTAATATGTGACTAAGTAATAGTCTGGCGTTCACTTCACTTCATATAAACTTCCTAATAACATTAAAATAAAACTTTATTTCGGATAAACAAGATCCATATGAAGTTAGAAAGTAATAAATTTATAAAATAATTCTTGAGCTTCTTCTTTTTGGGATTAAAATTATAAAGTTAAGTGATATTAAGCAAATAAATGACTTTCTTTCGTCATTTCTTTATATAGAATAGAATAGAATAGAAAAACTCTTTATTGCACATCAAACACAAATTTACAAAAATAGTAATATGATCAAACAGTTTACAGTGAGGTACAATTGGCGGTCTTATCGCTAAAAGCGATCTCTTCCAGACAACCTTTGGAAGGTGAGATCGATAAATTAATTAATTATAATTATTTATATGTATGTGTTCGTTTCAGAATTTCTACCAGCACGTGTTCAACGGCTGCTACGCAGTGCTGCTTTTCATCGTGGTGATATTCTTCCTCATCTACGGCGTCGAGGTGTACTTTAAGGTGAGTTGCAGAGTCCGCACTTTGGAATAATACTTTCAGGTCATGTAAAAATAATGTGTATTTGATTAACATTGAGTATACACTTCCCTATGTTCTCTGCATTAATTCCAAACTAACATGGCTATTTACACATTACAAATTACTAGTTGATAAAATACGGAACTAAATTACAAAACAAAAAAACGAATATTAATAATATGAAAAAGGAAACTTTCAAAAACTATAAAGAAAAAGATAAATTTTAAACGTACTATTAAAACGTAACAATATATTTTTTATAAGATTCTTCTGTGATCTGAATGTGACGTTACAGCCATGAATAAAGATAAAGCAAGTTAATCTTTTCCTTACTTACTAACAATCGAACCACAAATTCACCTTGCCATGATTACATCGATCGCTACCGACAAACAATAAGTCGCCATATTTGGCTCCCGTAACGATGTATTGTATTAATTTCAATAACCTATTAGACGGATAAGGTGACGATCATGGGATCTCTGGTCGTAAGTTCAGTATGGAATATGAACTGGGTTTTATTTTCTACATGATAATATATAGTCATCGGTTACGCCCTATATCTGTATGGATTGGCAGAGGTACTCATACTTGTGAGTTGCGGAAATTTTGGTGGTTGAATCATGTCTGTGGAAGTTGTTAACGGTGATGGAAACGTTGAGAGGAACCCCAAATTTCTGAACTATACTGAAGTCCAAGACATCCACACGATTGTCTCATAAATCTGTAATAGGCCTGCCCTTTATTACGAGATCACATAACATTGTCTGGGCAGAAAGTGGGTGCTTTGACTAATAAGGTGAAAAATTTTTACGTGACTTTGAGAAGCGTTTATACTTTTACATAGTTTAAAGTTGAAGAAAATATCCTGCCGCCCTTTTTCAGTGATATACAGCATAAGGCTGCGAATCCACTTAAAGATGTGCGAGAAAAACTGTTACTATTTCTTTGTTTATATTTATTCTTTTGTATGTTTTGTATTATTATCTTTTACTTGTTGTGTGTTTTCCCTGTGCATTGAAAAAAGTTTTTCTTCTTCATCATCTTAAAAACACATTAACTTCGCACAGCTCTCGTAGGATCCTAGTTTAAATGCGTTTTTTCTATTTATCCTCAGTTGCACGGCGAATTCATCCGCCAAACCAAGGTGTGCAGCATCATCCAGCCGCGAGCCGGCCCCTCCTCCGCCGATGATGATGAGCTGCATCACACACTCGTCACCAAACAGGTAATTATCATCATCATCATCAGCCTATAGAAGATAAGATGAAAACTTCAGGTATGCGCTTTACACGTTTAAAGGAGTAATTACTCCAAATGAAAAGTTGATAAGTATTAATTACCTTGCGGCTTTTTAGGTCAAAGGTTGACTACAATTTCAGATAAAATCAGTTTTATGCTTTCTGTTTTTAAAGAAAGTTTTTTTTATGATCTCTATTTGTAATTTATATTGATAATTGAAGGTGTGTGTGTGTCCAGTAAGTATTTGTATTGGCTAATAAATATATATTTAATGACTACTTAACCACGGGTATGTCCATATATATGGAAATTAAGCCGTGAGTATATGGATAGTCACGCACGGCCAAAAATCCTAAAAACATTTACCAGAGCTTCAGAATTAGAAGAAGAAGAAGAAAAAACGTTTATTTGCTGCCAGTCGCACATGAACATGTAAATATTTTTACAAAATAAATGAAGGTAAAAAAAAACATTTAACAATAACATATAAACAACAGTGTTGATATCACATAATGCGCGAAAACAACAAAATGGCGTCTGTCTCAGCGTTGTCGTTGTGAGTTTTACCTCACAACACTGATTTTCAGTCAGCACCAGACTTGTAGTGACAAACGGACCTTACATAAATTTAATTCACTACAGCCAATTGATTGTAAAACATAACAAAAAAAATGATCAGTGCTAAAATGTGCTGATTACATAAATACATACACAAATATAATAAGTGATAAAAATAAAAGTATAAAAATAAGATATTTTAGTACTTACATACTGAATAAGAATACAAATCATATATAGCAAATCAATAATAACTTCAATAACAAATACGTTCGTTATATATCTGTTCACAAAAAATACAACTTATAATATGAATTAGTAGGTATATTTCTACTAAACACATGCAAACTATAAAATTAAAATAATTAATGAAAAAAAAAAACAAAAAAAACAAATTCAATTACAAATTCAATTACAAATTCCTCTGCCACTTTTGTAAGATATATATGGAAAAGATTGTCAATGAAGGATGATAGACCTCGAGTGCTACCCTAAAATGAAACTACACTCTAAATTATAGACCACTTGAACTTATAAAATGAACGTAAAGTCCTTGTTTTATTCGGCTTTCATAAGACCCCTATCGATATTCCACGATATTTTTTAGTTAATCTGAGATTGTACCATGTTCTTTGTCAGACTTACCTTCATTATTTAATGATTTCCAGGGTGTCGTCTGTACAACGGTGGACCCCCGCTCAGTGGACATGTCCCAATTACACCAGTCAAGAGTCGGCCTAGTTAGCCAGGCCCTGATGCTCATCATCATTGCTGGCTTGCTGGCCTCGGAGACCGTCAGCGAGCTTTGGAAGACCAAGTTAGTATAATTCTAATTAACATCTATACTCGGGTAGAAATCTTGGCCCTGATGCTCTTCATCATTGCTGGCTTGCTGGCCTCCGAGACCGTCAGCGAGCTTTGGAAGACCAAGTAAGCATAATTCCAATTAACATCTATACTCGGGTAGAAATCTTGGCCCTGATGCTCTTCATCATTGCTGGCTTGCTGGCCTCCGAGACCATCAGCGAGCTTTGGAAGACCAAGCAAATATTCTGCTAATGAATATAGAAAAACAGGTATAAATCTTGGCTCTAATTCTCTTCACCATTGCTGGCTTGCTAGCCTCCGAGACCGTCATCGAGGACAAAGTAAGAATATTGAGATAATATTCAGCGCAGGGCCAGGCCACGCAGAACTGACGGCCGTTCGGGCTCGAAGGTTCTAGAGTGGCGGCCACGTACCGGACGACGCAGTGTGGGGAGGATACTTGATGAAGGTCGTCGACAGCTTTTGGAAGAGGGCAGCGCAGGACCGGTCGTTGTGGAAATCTTTAGCTGAACACTGATGCTGTGGATATTGAATATCTGAAATAGCTGTACCGATAGTATTGGGACTTTTTAAATATATAAATTTAATACAAATACTGTGTAGTACCTGTTTTTAAGTATTTTTCTGGGCTTTGTGGCTGGTAATGTTAGTAGAGGACGACCACGGAGAACACACTTGAACCAAATTGAGAGTGTGGTCAAAAAGGCTGGCGTCCTAAGTATGAAGAATAAAATAGCACGTATGAAAAGATTGATGGATGTAAACGAAGCTAGAGAGGTTTGTCAGGATCGTACGAAGTGGCGATCAATAGTCTCTGCCTACCCCAATGAGAACTAATGGCGTGAGTATGTGTATGTATGTATTTGTGGCTGGAGACTACTAAGATCTTTTGTTTCACAATAATTTCCCCACTCAATTCCTTATTAACTTCTAACGTATTTTGAGATTTATAGCCGTGAGTGTAGGTTAGATTATATAGTTTTAAAACCCTTACGAATTTAGTATCCCACATTAACTTTCCGTTATTTGTCTACAGAGTACCAGTAGTATCCCGCAACTGGCACGACATAGTGTTCCGTCTCGCCGAAATCGGCGTAGCGGTTTGGTTCCCGTGCGTGCTGTGGAACTGCATGGCGCCCGAGCGGCTGTGGCTGCTCAACCCGCGGCGGCTGCTGGCGCGGCAGCTGGACGACGCCAAGCTCGACCACCTCATCAGCAGCGTCGCGCAACAACAGGTGAGAATCAACTTTATTGTGATAGTAATAAGGTGCGTTTTAGGTTGATAGTGCCGGGGTCCTTTGGACATTTTTAAATGCGCTTCGGAACTATATTTGCGTCGGATAGATTTGTGTCTTAGTGAGTGGTGTTTAGGTAGGTTTTAGATTGTTGGTTAGACTGTGTTTCTTGCGTCGCGCTGGACTCTCGGGTACTGAATATTTGCGTCGGATAGATTTGTGTCTTGATGTATAGTGTTAAAGTGCGTTATAGCTTGATGTTAGGACTGTTTTACTTGCGTCGCTATATTAGACTTAACGTACGGTGTTTTTGCGTCGGATAGATTTTTTTCTTAGGAAGCGGTGTTTAAGCGCATTTTACCTTGATGTATAGACAGTTTTTCTTGCGTCTCGCTTGTATTGTCTTGTGTCGTTTGTCTCATTGTACGGTGTTTAGATTGGTTTTAACTTGATGTTTAGACTGTGTTACTTGCGTCACGCTGAACTCTCGGGCGCTGAATACTTGCGTCGGATAGATTTGTGTCTTAATGTATAGTGTTTAGGTGCGTTTTACCTTGATGTTTGAAGTACAGGACTGTCTAATTTCGTAGCGCTCTTAGATTCTAAGGCACGGTATATAAGTGGGTTCATTTTACGCTACCTTAACTGCGTCAGCTAGTTATGTGTCCTTACGAAACCGAACCTAAACACAGTAGTTTTTAGGTTCGATTTAGCTTGATGTATACAGAGTTTTTCTTGCGTCTCGTTATTAGTGCACGTGGCACGGTATATAGGTGTGTTGATGGTAACAGGGTTTGTAGGACATTTTTGATTGAGTCGTGGTGCAAGTATTCAGTAGTGTATTGCGCAAGTTTAGGATCTAAATTGTGATCTTTAGGTGCGTATTAGTTCGATGTTGCGAGTCTATAGGAGATTATAATTTGCGCTGCAAAACGACAATACAAAGTATTGGATAAATTACGAAAATGATCTTGCTTTGATGTTTGCGTTATGCGTATAAATTTTGTTTTTAATTTGATGTTTCTGTGGCTGCTTAACCCGATAAAGTCAAGATAAACTACAGTTTTACACTTCCGCAACACAACAGGTGGGTAAAGACAGGTCATTCTTTAGTGTGTAAGAATTAAATAAATTTTGCTGCAACACTACAACAAGCCAAGTTTATACAGGAAACTATATTTATTTTACCTACAATATTTTTTATTGTGTTCTTGTTTTGAAAGTTTGTGATTTTGAATAAAATACATATGATCAATTTAATTTTCACAGCAATAATGTAATTCACTCATTGTATTGTTTCGTGTGTCCGATTATCGTGCTTATTATATAAGTATTTAAAAGGTTATTTCAAATAATAATAACAACTAGCTTGTTTTATTATCATCAATTTGAAGGATAAGGCTTTTCTGTGATTTTGTTTCGTCTTTACGGTAACTTCGTTGTAATACGAACTCCGTTTCATATAGTGTTTTGGTTTGGTTGTTTTAATAATTCTTCTATGAGGAGTTTTAAATACTAGATTCTAGTAAATCTCATATATATATATATAAACCCACATGGCTGAGTTGTACTTAGTCATGTGACAGTGTATTCGTACAAAACTGCGATAGGCCTGCCCCCTATCACGTGAGTACACTGTCCATGCAAAACGTGGGTACTCTGAACACCAGGTGACAAAGTCACGTGATTTTCAGAAGTATTAGTACCTCTGCCAACCCCTTCGGGGATATTCGGCGTGAACGTTTATGTTATGTTATTATGTCTATTTATTTGTGAAAGTGTCTTTCATATCATTTATTGGATATGTTTCCATTCTGGATGTGCCTCCATAATCTTCAAACTGCATTCCATTTTGCAGCAATGTCTTGCGAATTGTAGTCATTTCGTTTCATGCTTTGGATTGTATTGTCTTTGTCCTTCACACTGCACTGGTTTAAGGGTCTTCATCCTGGTCATACATTTGCCAGCGGAATTTGTGTCTTCAACATCCCATTCCTTGAATATTCTTGACTTGTTTTCTTTGAACAGTTGACAGGTCTACTTCGCTTCGTCGGCAATAGCGACTTGGCTTTGTACTTCATGAATTTGATCCGAATCCGCTATTGGGATCTTTGGAAGTATCTCGTTTTCATACTCGTTAGTCAGAAGACCATCGATGATCAGATCGATGCGGAGTTAAATGATGGCCAAGGTGTGGATCCGGTTTCTGAAGATGATGTCCTGGACGAGAATTTGGAGATTAAAAACAAAGAGGCACTGGTAAGAAATAATTGTTATAGGTTTTACTTCTTTGAATGTTTGAGTTTGTATTCGGAATTTTTGTCACTTTTTTTAGTTTAGAGCACAAAGTATTTGGTTGCCAAATAATGAATTATTTCAGTAGAAAAAACGGGCCATATCAATAGATGAACAAAAGTTCTGACGAATTTTATCTACTATTCTAGCACGAATTTTGATTGAATGTTGATAAAAACCTTATCGGACACACGAAACATACAATACATAAACCTAACTGACGACATGACGGTCCAATGGGTAGAACACCCGTCTGCAAACAGACAGGCGTGAGTTCAAATCCCGGGTCGGGCCTACACCAATTTGTCTTTTCTAAAGACATTATGTGTGGTTAATTTGTCATGGCTGTTAACGGTGAGGGAAAACATCGTGAGGAAACCCACATGGCCGAGTTGTACTTAGCCATGTGACAGTGTATTCGTACAAAACGGCGGCCTGCCCCCTATCACGTGAATACACTGTCTAAGCAAAACGTGGGTACCTACTTTGGACACTAGGTGGCAGAGTCACGTTGTTCATAAGTATTGGTACCTCTTCCAACCCCTTCGGGGATAAACGGCGTGAACGTTTATGTTTACGTTTATAAACCTAACGTACTACCCTCCATTTTGCAACACTATTCGATAGGCATTTTACAAATAACTTACTTATCAATAGTCTTCAAACCTAACGTATAAGTATTAATTTAAATCTCCAGAACGCAGAAACCGATTCCCTAGTGGGCTCGGCGAGTTCCGGCGGCGACTGCTGGATCTGCTACGACCAGCGCGCGGAGCCGCTCATCCGGCCGTGCCGCTGCACCGGCGACGTGTCCGCCGTGCACCACGACTGCTTGCGGCGGTGGCTCGTGGAGGTGGGCAGAGATACTCCATTACTGTAAAAATACTGGACTAAAAAACTTAGTGCCGTGTAGTGTCGGCATAGAATAACACTACCCCATTTATACCCGTGGGTGATCGTAAGAGGCGACTAAGGGTATAGGGGCTTTTTAAGTGATTTTTAGGCGATGTGGTTGGAGACCCGTCACCAAAAACATTTATTATTACCATCTTTTCCCAATCAACTTCCAAAAGTGGCTGAGGAATTCATAAATAAAAGATGTTATTAAAGGAAAGAAAAATTTCGACACTGGCGGGGTTCGAACCCGCGACCTTCGGGTATACGCCCCCGTCGAAATTTTTCTTTCCTTTATTTATTCTTTATTTATTAGTAACAATCCCCACATGAAGTTTTCATGAATAAAAAGATTTAAATTATATGACTCAGCAGTTTTTTTAAATTCTTGTAACACTTCTATTTAAGAGTTTATTTGAATAACAATTCAGTTCAGTTGAATTAATTCAGACATACATTTTCTCACGGACGGTTTTTATGGGTTTTATTTAGCTTACCCCGTTTGTTTTATTCTTGGGTCAACTTTTTTAATTTTAATTTCTCCCCCTTCTTGTCAACCGATTTATATGAAATTTAGTATACACTTTGGGCTTTGGTGACAATACAATTATGTTTATCCAATATCACTGTAAATCCAAGATGGCCGCCGCAGGAAAATGGCTGATAACCTTTTGTTATTTTATCAATCCCATTAAATGAGCATCAAGTAAAAGGGCTTGACAAGTAGAATACAGTGCACTATACAACTTCAAAATTTAATTCTATATTTTCATGGGCTTCCACAATACATAAAATACAGGGAAGGACTGTGGATCACGCAGTCATAAACTTAGAAGCGAAACTGTTTGAGGAAGGTCAAGCCTACGTGGCTCTTAGTAGAGAAAGATCTTTGCAGGGTTAACACATGGAGAAGTAAGACTGCAATAAAATTATGGGCAAAAAACCTTGCAATAACGAGGCACTGAATGAATTAAACAGAATGCGGAATAAAAACTAGAAAATAAAAAATGGGTAAAAACTTTTTTAGTTAAACGGTACATTGTAATGTTTAAAATAAATGTACCTACTAAAACAGCCGTGGCCGAGTGGATAGGTGACTAGCTTCTCGGTCCGGAGGTTGCGCGTTCGATCCCCGCTGAGAGCAACATTTATGTGATGAGCATAAATGATTGTTTCTTAGTCTTGGATGTCATTTATATGTGTATTATATAATATTAAATATATCGTTGAGTTAGTATCCCATAATACAAGTTATACTTAGTTTGGGGCTAACTTGATCTGTGTGTAATATGTCCGTATATATTTATTAAAAATAAAAAGCTTAAAAAATAGATATAGTCTTGGGCATTATAAACATAGGCATAGACTAGACTAAAATAAAACCGTGGAGCACGTCAATTGTCTATAATCGTCGATGTGAATGTGCGATAGAAAAATTGATCAATTCTTCGTTGGGCAGTTGGCCCACCGCCGTGCCGGTAACAACACGACTTACTATTTACTCGCTTAAGAAAAGTTCAATAACTAACATGCCTAAGTAACTCTCCGGGACGGCCACATACTCGACATACGTCTGTGCGGTACCGTTCTTTGGGATGTATTTCCGATAGTTCCGCGTCTTGATAACCTGGTCTTGTATTGCACAGACAAAACCTTCGGCTTCCCCAAAGAGGTCCCTGAAACGCAGCCAATGCAGCGAGAATTTACGGTCCAGGAAAGGTCTAAAACCTCCCGTGCAGTTCCTTCTCTTTCCATACGGATTCCCGATCAGAGGTACCTCCGGAGTTCGCCAATCCTGTGAGGCCAACGATAAGGGGGTCAGTCCTTTATCACTCCCCGATTACTATCCTATCATTCGTCATCGTCAAAAAATAGTTTCTGAGGTTGCATACCTCGCGGTTGTGCATGGTTTTGGCACTGAAAGAGGCCTCGACCACCACACTCCCGCGGGATAAACAATCTCATAACCGACGAGCTCAGATAATACATTCGATGAGAGGTCATCGTCGTGCGGACTTGTCTGTCCAAAGCGTCTAGTTCGATCTGAGTTTATCTGAGCACGCCAAATGTGTACATTAGTACAGGCATGAGCTTGAGTGAATAGCTGGGATCTTATTTATGCCTTCTTATTAAGC
>OY755193.1:2885684-3058781 GCA_963576735.1 Bedellia somnulentella
TTGATTGGAACGACGTTATGGGTGACTTTAGTGACAGTGAGATCAGTATGGAAGAAATAATGAAAGCAATGAAAAGTATGAAACAAGGGAAAGCGGCAGGGTATGACAGGATAAACACTGAAATGCTGAGGGCTGGTAAAGGGGTGGTGGCTTCCTGGTTGTACTTCCTTTTCCAAAAAATGCTGGTCGAGTGGCAAAGTGCCACAAGACTGGTGCAAAGCGGTAATTGTGCCTTTATATAAAGGAAAGGGGTCACACCAGGAGGCTAGAAACTACCGTGGAATTAGCATACTCAGCATTGTCGGTAAATTGTATGCAAAGGTTTTGATTGAAAGAGTGATGAATGAAACGGATGATAAAATTTGGGATGTGCAAGCAGGATTTAGAAAGGGAATGGGATGTATGGACCAAATCTTCTCTTTAAGGAGCATTACCGAAAAGTTCTTAGCTAAGAACCGAAAGGTGTATTGCTCCTTCATTGATTTAGAGAAGGCGTATGATAGGGTGGTAAGAAAGTGTTTATGGGAGGTGTTATCCAAGTTCGGTTTGGGGAGTCGACTTATACGTGCACTGGTATCACTCTATGAGGATTCCAGTGCATGTGTGAGAGTAAACGGGGAAAATACTGACTGGTTCGGGATCTCTCGGGGTGTCCGACAGGGTTGTGTGGCCTCCCCGTGGCTCTTCAATTTGTTCATGGATGACTGTTTAACAGAGTTGCGTGAAAGTGATTATGGATTGAGAATGGGTGGATTCATCATTAAATGCCTCTTATATGCCGACGATCAAGTGCTACTTGCATCATCGGTGGAAGAGCTGCAAGAGATGATGAATATTGCATGTGCGTCTTTTGAAAAAAAGGGAATGAGGGTGAATGTGGATAAAACAAAAACTATGGTTTTTGAGAGAGAGGTGAATATGACCGAATGCGTGATTGAGATTAATGGTAAGAAAGTGGAACAAGTGAAAGAGTTTGTATATTTGGGAAGTTTTTTTACTAGGGATGGAAAGTGTGATGAAGATATCGAGAGAAGAGTGAAAAAGGGTAATGCGGTAAATGGAGCACTGTATAGTCTAATGTCTAGTCAGTCGGTGTCTGAAAAGGCCCGAATGGCTGTGCATGATGCTGTCCTCGTTCCTACGCTTATGTATGGCAGTGAATGTTGGGTGTGGCAGAAGAAGCATGAAAGTAGAGTGAATGCAGTAGAAATGAGATCCCTCAGAAAAGTGTGTAATGTAAGGTTATGTGATCGTGTGAGGAATGATGTGATTCGTGAAAGGTGTGGTGTAAAAGATGATATTGTAAGAAAGATAGAAAAAGGAATGTTGAGATGGTTGGGGCACATAGAGAGGATGGATGACAGTAAATTGGTGAAAGAGATATATAGAGCCAATGTGGAAGGTAATGTTAGTAGAGGACGACCTTGGAGGACACATTTGGATCAAATAGAAAATGTGCTCAAAAAGGCAGGTGTCCGCAGTATGAAGAATAAAAGAGCATGTATGAAAAGATTGATGGATGTAAACGAAGCCAGAGAGGTTTGCCGGGATCGTACAAGGTGGCGATCGATAGTCTCTGCCTACCCCAATGGGAACTAACGGCTTGAGAATACGTATGTATGTATGTATGTAAAATTGTAATGTAATTGTAAAAGACGATAACCTATGGCGGTACAAATAAATATTTTTTCATTTTCATTTTCATTTTTGAATACTATTGGGACGGTCTAAGTGTTAAGTTATGTAACACTTCTATGATTAACTAACCCAAAAATAACTTTGAAACAAACATGATTAAAATGTTTCTGATTCACAAAACAAAATTACAATCAAATTTTAGTTTGTTCGTTCCGCGCGCCATTTTTAAATTAAACATTTATTTTTTAAATTCTAACTTTTAACACATCACGGTTTCTCGCCACATTATGCCAATACCGAGTAACTTGTCACTTCTAACTTGCTATAAATTATGATATTATGAACAATGATTCATTCAAGATGCGTTATTGCAAATGTAATCGTATTTAGTGGTAGTAAGGTTTGAATTTAAATTATGTTTATCATCTATAAACAACGCATAGTCGGATTTTCCTTAAACGATCATTCTTGAATTGGTCACTTTGTAAAACTTTATCCTTATACTAAGGATTCTGTACGAGCACACTCTACAATTAAATGCGGATTCAAAACGCGTCCAAATATATAGGCTTGATAATAATAAGTTGGTGCCTTTTTGGTACAAATGTAACTATTTTACTTACTTACTTATACTCACTCACGCCCGTTGTTCCCATTACTGTAGGCAGACACTTTAGATCGTGACTTTGAACGATCTAGGCAAATTCCTCTTGCTTCTATCCCATTTATCATTCTTCTGCTACATGCTCTATTATTCTTTTCACTACCGACTTTGGTCTTCGTAATAACGTTTTTAACTTGGTTTTTAAAAGTCTTATGCCGTCCTCTACTAACAACACCATCCACATTGGCTCTATAATATTTCTTTTACCACTTAACCACCTTAACATTTCTTCCTCTATCTTGCACACTACGTCATCTTTCACAACTAAAAGTTTACGAATCACACTATTTTTCACTCTGTCGTACAACCTTACATTACTTATACTTCTAAAGGAATCGAATTTCTACTGCATCCACTCTAATTTCATGCCTCTTTTGCCATGGTCAACATTCACTACCATGCATCAACGTAGGAATCAGTACAGTCTTGTAAAAGTTATTATTTTCTTCTTTTAAATTTGTAACTTCTTTTAAATAAACTTTCATTCTTTCTAAATTTATTTCTGAGTAGTTTTCACCACAATAAAGAGGCTATACCTTCTAGGTAAGCTAGTCCTCTACTAACAACACCATCCACAGTAGCTCTATATATCTCTTTTGCCACTTTACGTTCATCCATCCTCTCTATGTGCCCAAAAGATTTTAGGGAAACAATTGCGATATTTACCGAACAGAAAATACTGAATGCGATCGTAGTACCAAAGAAGAGCTAGAAGTACAGAGTAGCTCAATTGGCAGAGAGACGGGGGCGCATATCCGAGATCGCGGGTTCGATTCCCGCCTGTGTCGAAATTTATCTTTTCTTTATTTATTCTTAATTTATTACGCAAGTAGAGGTTTGCTGAATTGTACAGAGAAAGAAAGGATATTTTCTGCCTACTTACGTACATACATACATATACTCACGGCTATAAATCCCTTATCGGGGCAGCCAGAAAGGCTTTGAAAGTTGATTGGGAAAAGATGGTATTAATTAATGTTTTTGGTGACGGGTCTCCAACCACATCGCCCAAAAATCACTTAAAAAGTCCCTATACCCTTATTCGCCTCTTACGATCACCCACGGGTAGAAATGGGGTAGTGTTATTCTAAGCCGACATTACACGGCAAAACATCTGCCTACTTCAATAGTAATTAAAGCTGCGAGTATCCTTGAATATAAATATCTTGTAATAATACATACAAGACATACATACATATTTCTTACTTTCACGCCATTAATTCCCGTTGGGGTGGGCAGATACTATTGATCGCCACTTAGTACGATCCTGGCAAACATCTCTGGCTTTTATATATTGCATCAATCATTTCATTATTCTTGTAATAATGTTTTTAAGATTTCGTGTTGATAAGTTATTTGGATAAAATAGGAAAGATTCTTGCGCGAGTTAATAAGACCTTGGAGGATACAAATTTATAACTTACCTTTTTGGTAAAACATTTCTTATCTTATTTTTTTCTATCACATATATTTAAAAAAGAACTTTATCGTTACACATATTGCTCTTAATACTTTATTTATTTCAATGTTTTCATCAATTTAAATACACTCACTCCAGCACTATATTATTATAACACTGCACTTAATAAATGACTGCAATTATGATATTTTGTTCACGAAGACACATATTTAGATAATTAAAAATGACATCACTTGATCACTTCGCTACTAAAACTAGTTTACCACTAACTAGTATACACCGTTTCTATTATATTATATAATGTTACATCAAGAAAATGTTAAGAATCGGTAGTTCTAGTTATATCGGCGATTACAATGTTTGTTATAACAAACCAATGTTTATTGACCTGTTCGGAATGCGCTGTGTTGTTTCTGAGTATTGAGTTAAAGTGTTGAATTTGAGCGATTTAGTTTATCTATACCAATATTATAAAGAGGAAAGGTTTGATTTTTTGTTTGTTTGTTTGAATTGAATAGGCTCCAAAACTACTGGACGGATTTGAAAAATTCTTTCACTCTTTTGATGCTACACTATTCCCGAGTGACATAGGCTATATTTCATTTTCAAAAAAAATAGGGATCCTTACGTAAACTTCAAAAGTGTAACCCAAGGTGTTAAAAAAATACCAAAAAAAATCCTTACATCGCGTGCGCTGCGAAAAATATTGACAATAGAATAAAATTATGTACTAAAATTTTATAGAACACATCATTATCTAAAAAAAATGCCGCGACAGCATGTCTCTAACTATTATAGTTATCTCACAACAAGCGTCATTATATAAAATAATTTAAAAATTAAATTAAAATCCTGCTTTAGAAAAGGCTCTTTATTTGTACCTATCTAATCCTTATAAAAAACGTATATATTATTTCAGACTACTTCAATACCCTTATATTACTTTTTGAATTACTCGATTCGAACATTCCATTCGAAAATTATCTCGAAATGGAGGACAGAGCGCTTCGCTCAATATCAGAGGAAGTAGTTTTGTTATAGATAATAGGTGGATTGTCCCTTATTCTCCACTATTGTGTAGGACGTTTAACGCTCGCATAAATGTGGAGTACTGCCACTCAGTTCAAGCCATCAAATACATTTGTAAATACATAAATAAAGGTTCGGACCAAGCTACATTTGGCGTCAGAAATCCAAATGATGAAGTGGAAAACTACGTGAATGGCTGGTACATAAGTATATCTGAAGCTGCCTGGCGAATATTCGAATTTCCGATCCACGAGCGGCATCCTACAGTCTTACAGCTAGAAAATGGCCAAAGGGTGTATTTCAACGCAGAAACGGCTGAACAAGTGGCCCGAGACCCACGTAAAACCACTGTAATAGCTTTCTTTGAGCTCTGTAGTAAAGATGAATTCGCAAGGACACTTTTATACCACGAAGTCCCGCAATATTTCACATGGGCCAATAATAAGTTCACCAGAAGAAAGCGTGGAGAGGACGTAGTAGGTCATCCAGGAATAAAAAAAGATGCTGCTTTAGGAAGAGTCTACGGTGTGCATCCATCTCAATCCGAATGTTTTTATCTTAGGATGTTGCTACATCACGTACGCGGTCCAACTTCATTCCAGTACTTGAAAACCGTTGACGGAGTTCTCAAAGAGACCTATCAAGCTGCTTGCCGTGCTAGAGGTTTGCTAGAAAACGATGACCATTGGAAAAATACTCTCAGAGAAGCATCGCTGTCGCAATGTCCAATACAACTAAGAGAACTGTTGACAGTAACTAATATTGAAGATGCAGTTCATTATCCACAGGAATTCCCTGAAATTTAAATTCCCTGACCCCTTCTGGATTGCCACCACATGAATTGACGTTAAAAATCGGAATCCCAATCATGCTTTTGAGAAATTTAAGCCCTCCGAGCATGTGCAATGGCACGAGGCTGCTTATCAAAGAGTTAAGGCAAAATTTAACTGTAGCTACTATTATCACTGGCCCAGCAGCCGTTAGTCATATACCGAGGATACTGATGATCCCAACTGATCTGCCAATTCCATTTAAACGGCTACAATTTCCGGTTAAAACATCTTTTGCTTTAACAGTTAATAAGTCCCAAGGCCAAACCTTCAAATTAGTAGGGATTGACCTGCGAAAGAATTGTTTTACTCACGGTCAACTGTACGTTGGCCTGTCGCGGGTGGGAGCCCCTGAACATCAATTTATTTTGCTGCCACAAAATAAAACAACGTCAAATATTGTTTACAGGGAAGCTTTAACTCTATAAATTGAATGGCTTTTGATGTAATTACACATTATGAAAAATAACAAAAAAATAATAATATCTAAATATAAATACAAAAAAATATAACATAGCTTAAAACCTAAAAAAATATATATTAAAATAATAATACATGTAATAAAATAAAAAACAAAATGTTAATGATAATTTATGCCCGAGCGAAGCCGGGACGGGCTGCTAGTCTTAGATATATCTTGCTTGAAAAGATAATAAAACGAAAGATAGCGATACGGATTTGATACAAAATCACTTGAATGAGTCAGTATTCTAGAGTTAGGAGTACAAGAACACATGACTCACACTCGCACAATCTTGCATTAATGATATGAATGAATGAATGAATTTGCTGTGTGGTGTCGGCATAGAATAACACTACCCCATTTCTTCCGGTGAGTGTACGTAAGAGGCGACTAACGGTATTGGGGGCTTTTAAGGGATTTTTGGGCGATGCGGTTGGAGACCCATCACCAACAACCTTTATTTTACCATCTTTTCCCCACACAAGTTTCCAAAAGTGGCTGAAAAATTTCTTATTCCTTGGCTCTGGCTACCCCTTCTAGGGATTTATAGCCGTGAGTATATGTATGTATGATATGAATGAGTACGATTTAAAATATCTTCGTAAGGGTGTGAACCAGAGATGTGTAAAAAATGAGTAGTGCGAGGATGTGTTATTGTATACACACAATACATAAATAAATATACTCATACCGTTAGTTCCTATTGGGGTAGGCAGAGACTATCGATCGCTACTTTGTATGAACCTGGCAAACCTCTCGGCTTCGTTTACATTTATCAATATTTTTATATATTCTCTTTTATTACATTAGCGACATGATAGTCCAGTGGGAAGAACACCCGCCCGAAAACAGAAGGGCGTGAGTTCCAATCCTGGGACGGGCCCACACCAATTTGTCTTTTCTAAAGTCATATGTGTGGTTAATTTATCATGGTTGTTAACGGTGAGGGAAAACATCGTGAGGAAACCCACATGGCTGAGTTGTACTTAGTCATGTGACAGTGTATTCGTACAAAACGGCGATAGGCCTGCCCCCTATCACGTGAGTACACTGTCCATGCAAAACGTGGGTACTCTGAACACCAGGTGACAATGTCACGTGATGTTCAGAAGTATTAGTACCTCTGCCAACCCCTTCGGGGATTTTCGGCGTGAACGTTTATGTTTATGTTTTATTCTTCAGACTTTGGACGTCTTTCTTTTAATGTATGATCGTATCCAAGTATGTGGCACTTAAAAACGCCTATACCCTTAGTTGCCTCTTACGACACCCGTAGATAGAAAGAAAGAAAAAACCCGTAGAGATATTTCAAGCCGGCACTACGCGGCAATTTCTCGTCCCTTACTTGTGATTGTACTTTGTAAATTTCTAGTTAACCATATATTAACTTTTCTTGGATCTATTTTGTTAAGTTATCTTACTGATTAAGTTTTTATATATTATAACATAACATAACATAAACGTTCACGCCGAATATCCCCGAAGGGGTTGGCAGAGGTACTAATACTTCTGAACATCGCGTGACTTTGTCACCTGGTGTTCAGAGTACCCACGTTTTGCATGGACAGTGTACTCAAGTGATAGGGGGCAGGCCTGTCGCCGTTTTGTACGAATACACTGTCGTCACATGACTAAGTACAACTCAGCCATGTGGGTTTCCTCACGATGTTTTCCCTCACCGTTAACAACCATGATAAATTAACCACACATATGTCTTTAGAAAAGACAAATTGGTGTAGGCTCGACCCAGGATTTGAACACTAGTCGTTTGCACGATAACCGAGTTTTCTACCCACTGGGCTATCACGGTTGTTTTTATATATTATCTTAAAAGATAAACTGATAACGTTAATTTTATGCCATGCATTTAACTAAAAATAGTATAATGAATTGGCGTTCCCTTGGCGATATTGTTAGATTTACTACATACAATATACTTACGGCTGAATCGCTGAAAAGCGTAGCCAGAGTTTGGATCTTGAGCCAAAGCCACTTTTGGAGGTTGGATAGGGAAAAGATTGTAAAAATTAAATATGTTGGTGATTGGTCTCCAACCGCATCGCCCAAAAATAACTTAATAAGCCACTATAGGGTATATATACCTTAAGTCGCCGTTTACAGGGAGAAATGGGGTAGTGCTATTTTACGCTGACCCCATACAGCTGTTGCATCTAATCATTTACATGGTGTGTTTGTTTGTAAGGTTTGGTAGTTAATTAGTGTAGCAGTCACCTGATCTCTCATATAGATGCGCTGAAGAGTTTGTTTCTTTGACATCTTATAAATCCAAAATCATAGCAATCCGTCTGTACCCTGAACATCAGGTGACCAAAATGTCACGTGATATTCAGAAGTATGTACATCTGCGACCCTACGGGGGTACCTATACAGCGCAAACGTTGAATTGAGTTTACATACATACATATACTTACGGCTATAAATACTTAAAAGGGGTAGCCAGAGCTTCAGAATTAGAAAATTACTCAGCCACTTTTGGAAGTTAAGTGGGGAAAAGATAGTAAAATAGATATTTTTGATAACGGGTCTCCAACCCCGTTACCCTTAGTAGCCACTTTCTAGTAGACAGTTTCTTTACTTAAATACGCTAATCATAGGAATTACTTACACGATATTTAAAAATTCTTTGTACGTTCGAATCTAACATATCTAATCTATCTTACGGTTAGATATATTACATTAGATAAGAATATGTGAAAGCAGATATCAAGCAGGCATCGAAGGCGCAGATCGCGAGTATTAAATATATCGTTGACTTAGGACTAGAGATCGGACAAACGGCTAAATTAAATCACTTAAAAAATTAATTACTCTACTTAGCCATGTGATAGTGTATTCGTACAATAGGTCTGTCCCCCCCCCTATCACGTGAGTACACTGTCCAAGCAAAACGTGGGTACCTTCTCACGACACTAGATGGCGCTGCCATGTGATGTTCAGAAGTATTGTTACGTTTATGTTATGTTATGTATGTAATAATTCCAATTTGTGTTTTCTAAAGACTTATGTGTGGTTAATTTATCATGGTTGTAAACGGTGAGGGAAATCATCGTGAGGAAAACCCAGGTGACTAAGTCCACTAAAGGACAGAATCAAACAGATGCAGAACCCATTTTACCATCATCCATCCTCTCTATGAGCCCGAACCATTTCAAAATTACTTTTTCTATCTTTTTTACAATATCATCTTTCAAATCGCAGTTTGTCTATTCACCTGTTGAAGTTACCTAAGTACTAGCATACACGGAAATAAAATCTTTAGGAAACTGAAGTAACAATATAAATAAATCTATTCACACTCTGCAAGGAGTAAAAGCTCAGGTAGTAAAGCTACATATATTTCACCTCTTAAATCCCTCCCTGGAGGAGGAATTTATGATGCCGAGAACATTGAGAAGATTTGATTCCCAAGTGAGACCAATTATTTCAACAACTGTACGGTGAAGAGAACGTTTTCAATATAGTGTTTAAGGAAGATAAGTTTTACGCCGAATATTCTTAAGGGATAAGGGATGGCAGGGGTTATTGAGATTCTTAGCTGTTGAATTAAATATATTTAATTTAACATAACATAAAACATAAACATTCACACCGAATATCACCGAAGGGGTTAACAATGTACTCACATAATAGAGAGTAGGCCTATCGCCGTTTTGTACGAATACACATGTCAAATGACTAAGTACAACTCAGCTAGCTCACAATGTTTTTCCTCACCGTTAACAACCATGATAAATTAACCATACATATGTCTTTAGAAAAGATAAATTGGTGTAGGCCCGACCGGGTTTTGAACACTAGTCGCTTGCACTATAACCGGTGTTCTGACCATTGAGCTATCACGGTTACACTGGTTACTTTAACATATTTGACAATATTAATGAATAGTCTAAGAGCCCGCGACGGCCAGACCTTCCTGTAATAATAGAAGCTAAAAGTTTTTCTATGTGTGCCTATAGTAAAGGTAAGAACGATCCCCACCCGTGATACCTGGCTAGTGGTGGCTTTGGCAGGTAACAGGTAATAAAGGTGTATACAATTTTATCTTAAATTTATTAATTTATAAAACTTATTTTTTATATATTTTACTTATAACAATATCAGAACTTACTTCACGCATTACCAGACGCTTTATACGGTTCCAACCCCTTGCCAGACACCCCTAAACTATAATATTTTGTAATTTTACTTACGTTATGTTTTAAAAGCTGAATTTTATATATGTTAATTACATACATACATACATACATCCATCCTGACGTCCCTCAGCAGGGACAAAGGGCCTTGAGCAGATTTCTCCATCTGGCTCGATCTTGGGCAGCGGCTGCGAGATCCTCCCACTTCAATCCCACAACTTTTGCCTCATTCTCCACATAACGTCGCCAGGTTGTTTTTGGGCGGCCTCGTTTACGTTTCCCGGTTGGCTGCCAGCTGAGCACTTGCTTCGACGGGAATACATCGTGTCTTCTCAGGGTATGACCCAGCCACCTCCATTTTCTTGTGAGGATTTCCTGGTCGATGGGTTTCTGCTTAGTCAGCCTCCACAGTTCCGTGTTCGAAATGGTTCGTGGCCAGTAAATCCGCAAAATTCGCCTTAGGCATTTGTTGACAAATACCTGTAGCTTGCTGGATAGGTCTTTCCGAACGAACCATGTTTCGCAACCGTATAGCAAGACTGACTTTACGTTAGACTCGAAAATCCTCACTTTTGTACGCCGGGTCATGACGTTAGAGCTCCACACCGGCTTTAACTGGGCAAAAGCACCTCTAGCTTTGTTAAGGCGGGTTTCGATGTCCATCTCTGTTCCTCCTATTGGGTTCACTACTCCCCCGAGATAGGTGAATTTCTCAACCCGTCCGACATCTTCGCCATTAATTTGGAGCGGCTGGTTATCCAGGGAGTTAAGACGCATCTCCTTGGTCTTGCCTATATTGATGCGAAGGCCCTCTTTCGCAGCTTCCGTGGCTAGGTCGTTTGTCTTGGACTGAAGGTCAGAACGTTTTGTAGAGACTAAGCACAGGTCATCAGCAAAGTCGATGTCTTCTAAGTCTTTGCCGTGAGACCATGGTAAACCCCTTCGGCATTTGCAGGTCACTCTACACATAACGTCGTCTAGGACCATAAGGAACAAAATTGGAGACAGTAGACATCCTTGTTTCACACCTGCAGTCACTGGGATGGGATCAGTGAGACGGCCTTTGTGCATCACTCTACAGGAGGACCTTCATACAGACACTTGATGAGTCCGATGATCTTCTCCGGTATTCCTCTCTTTTTGAGTGTGCGCCATATGCTGGACCACTTCACACGGTCGAATGCCTTCTCGAAGTCGATAAACAATGTAAAAACTTCACATTGTATTTCATTGCATTGTTCGAGGATCATTCGGATTAGATTTAGTTGGTCTGTGCACGATCTACCTGGTCTGAAACCGCCCTGCTCTTCTCTCAAGTGTGCGTCTACTGCACTCGCCATCCTATTTAGCAAGATTTTGCACAAGATCTTCGAGCAGACCGGTAACAAATTGATGCCCCGCCAATTCGAACAGTTCGAGAGATCACCTTTCTTCGGTAGTTTTACTATAACACCTTCTTTCCAGCTGTCTGGTACTTGTTCTTGCTCCCATATCGATGACAGTAGCGGTAGCAACACGTCTGTAGAAACTTCTACGTTCGCTTTCAGAGCATCGATAGGGATAGCATCGTTGCCAGGTGCTTTTCGGCTCTTCAGTGATTTTATTGCTGTAGCTATTTCTGTCCGTGTTGGAAGCTAGATATTTATGTCGAGATGGTTTTGATAACTAACATCTGTATCCTTATCTTCATGACTTGACAGTGGAGCTTCAAAAACTTCACTGAAGTGTTGCTGCCATCTTAGAAGCTGGTCTTCTAGTGTTACTAAAAGTTTACCGTCTTGGCTTTTTATGGGTCGTTCTGGCCGGGGTTTGTTGCACAACTCTTTCCCTGCTCTGTACACTTCTCTGGTGTTTCCAGTCATGGCGGCTCTTTCTGCTCTACGAGCGATAGTATCGGTCCAGCGATGTTTATCTTTTTTTAGGCTACGTTTAATGTCACTTTCGCACAAGAAGTATTCATAGGCTAGCGCTTCTTTTGCCGTGTGATCCTGCTCGGAGTTCAGCTTTCCTTTAATGGATTTACGGTTTTGGATTTTATCCCACGTTTCGTTTGTTATCCATTCCTTTCGTGAATACTCCTTGTGTCCCAACACTTCCTTGCAGCACTTTTGAAGCACCTCTTTAAGCTGGCACCAATGCTCTTCGATTGGAGCTTCATCTATTCCAAGAGAAAAATAGCTGTTATGAAGATTGACACTGAATCTCTCTTTTACTTCGGGATCCTGTAGTTTGTCGACATAAAAGCGTTTGCTAGCTGGTGCTGACCTCTGTTGAGCATTTGCTATTTTCAGTTTGATCTTTGCGACGACTAAGTGATGATCACTATGCACGTCTGCATCTCTTTTATTTCTGACGTCTAACAAAGAGTGCCTCCACTTTCTACAAATCATAAAGTGGTCAATTTGGTTTTTTGTTCGCCGATCCGTTTAGATCCGTGTCGGTTTAGAATAGCACTACCCCATGTCTTCCGGGGGGTGTACGTAAGAGGCGACTAACGGCATTGGGGCATTTTAAGGGATTTATGGGCGATGCGGTTGGAGACCTATCACCAAAACCTTTATTTTTACCACCTTTTCCCCACGCAACTTCCAAAAGTGGCTGAGAGATTTCTAATTCCTTAGCTCAAGCTACCCCTTCTAGGGATTTATAGCCGTGAGTATATGTATGTAAGTTTTTTTATTAAAATCGTTATATTTGGGTAAGTAGCTTGTGTCATAATGAAAGTGTTTCGATTAAAAAATGATTCACGGATTCGGAAACGAAGTAAACAAATTATAAAATAAAACTATATCGTAAAAATAGCCTGCGTAAAGCGCGGTGGCAAATTTAATTAACAGAAGCAAAATTCATTCCAATTTATATCTTCTTGTTTGAAGTTTGAATGAATACAAATTTTATCGTCTCGCCACACAATTCCATTCCGTAATTAGTCATCTTTATTCGTCATTTTCTTATGAATGCTGTCGGTAATTAACTTGTAATTTCTTTACGAATTACAACGTTTATTATGCGGGTTTGGTGAGCTCAAGATTTTAATCCTAAATCCTGTTTGAAATTGCCAAATTGTGTTTTAACTTTTATAATTTTATACAGCCCGGGTCGGGCCTACACCAATTTGTCTTTTCTAAAGATATATGATGGTTGTTAACGGTGAGGGAAAACGTCGTGAGGAAACCCACATGACTGAGTTGTACTTAGTCATGTGACAGTGTATTCGTACAACACGGCGATAGGCCTGCCCCCTATCACGTGACTACACTGTCCATGCAAAACGTGGGTACTCTGAACACCAGGTGACAAAGTCACGTGATGTTCAGAAGTATTAGTACCTCTGCCAATCCCTTCGGGGATATTCGGCGTGAACGTTTATGTTATGTTTAGAATTGTGTATCTGCTTGCCAAACCAAACCCGCTCGTGCCTCCTAGTTCGCTTTTGTCAAAAACAGTGTACCAAATAGGAGGGCAAGCATTGACGTACTTAGCAAATACTCCATCACATGATTAATAAAAAATCTGCTAGGATTCTTAGGATTAATTCAGGATTTTAGATTTCAGTGTTTGTCACTCTGGCCATGGTTGTTCTTATTGAAGCTTTCTCTATGTTATGGACATTGATAATTTAATCTTTGATGTAAATAATTATCAGTCAAGAGCGTGCCGGGCCACTTTCAGTTGGCAGAGACTACCGTTCGCTACTTTCTAATATTCCGGCAAACCTCTCAAGTAATCGTTTACATTCATCAATCTATTCTTATGTACTGAACTATTCTACGTAATTTCATATATTGTCACTAAATATTAAATCTCAACTCTTCTTGCAAAAGTACTTAAGGAATTTCTTATGCTAAAACTTTGGCTACCCCTTCTAGGTATTACTAGTCACGAGTATATGTATGTATGTAAAGTAAGCTGTGTAGTGTCGGCTTAGAATAGAATAATAATAGAATAGCACTACCCTTTTTTTCCGGTGGGTGTACGCAAGAGATGACTAACGGTTTGAGGCTTTTAAGGGATTTTTTGGGCGATGCGGTTGGAGACCCATCACCAACATCCTTTATTTTACCATCTTATCCCCACGCAGCTTCCAAAAGTGGCTGAGGAATTTATAATTATCTAGCTCTAGCTACCCCTTCAAGGGATTCATAGCCGTGAGTATATGTTTGTATATAAAATATGAATGGAAACAAACAAACGCAGTGTAAAAACAATATTTATAGTTTCTGTAACATGGAAAACAATTTAAACAAACTATTTGAATATATCAATTTGTTATTTATACAGGTTCGATAAGCGAATACTTAAATTACTTTTTCTGGAAACAGCTCCAGTGAAGTCCCGTAGAGAGCTGGCGTTTGACATTAAACCCCCCCGGGCTTAGTTTGAACTTTTTCAATCTTCCCTTTATAGATAGAAATGATAGTTGAACGATACGAGTATAAACAGAGATACAGACATATACTCACGACTAAAAACCCCTAGAAGGGGTAGCCAGAGCTAAGTGTGAGAAAGTTAAATGATTTTCTGTTTCTGAAGTTATGGCTACCCCTAGATAGATAGATTAGATAAATGGTTTCCGCAATTGGTCACTACAGGGCCATTTCACGTGGGCCACGGCCGTCATTCTATCCACCCGAGCTCCATCCAGAAGTCAACTAGATGTGTAATGTGTTTTAAGTGATTTGTCATACTACCTGTGTTTTCCAAGTTGGTGTGGCGTTGGTCGTTCAAGGTGTTACACTCGAACATTACATGATTTACCGTCTCTTCTGTCTTCATGCAGGCTCTGCATAGTGGGCTGTCTGTGATTCCTAGTGTAAAGTAGTGTTTGTTTAGTGAGCAGTGTCCCGTTATGATACCTGTAACCATTCGTAGTTTTCTCCTGTCTAGGTTCAAGAGTCTTCTAGTGAGCTGTGGATTCAGGTTCGGCATTGCTTCTTTGGATTGTCGGCATTCTGAAAGGGCGCGCCATATTGCCTTGTGTTGTTCTTGTGTTCGTTCCCTTAGCCACGTACGATATTGGTTGTATGGGGTTGGTATGATAGGTTCCGGTCCTTCTATTGTGTTGCTGGATCCTCTGCGGGCCAGTTCATCGGCCGCGTCATTTCCAAGCGAATTACTGTGTCCTTTTATCCATTGCAATGTGATGTTGTTTTTCTTGGATATACTTTCAAGTGACTCGTGACATTGTAGTATGATTCCATTATTGGTTTCGTTGTTTTTCAGAGCGTACAGCACTGCTTTGCTGTCTGACAGTATTCTGATGTTTGTATTTTCAACTTTTCTATTTATTATGGCTGTTGTTGCTAGGAGTAGACCTATACATTCAGCTTGATAGACACTATTGTGTTTTCCTAGCGTTGAGTATGTCTTGATGTTGAGGTCGTATGAGAAGGCTCCTGCCCCTGTTCCCTCATTTGTTTTCGATCCGTCTGTGTATATTCTCAACTCTTTTATGTTGGGGTGGTCGTTTGGTTCTTCCTCAAGATTGACTTGATAGTGTTTGTTGAAGATGTATCTCTTTTGTATTCTGTCGCATGGCCCTGCCAAAAGGGGTTGATATTCCATTGCCTCTGCCATGATTGTTGTATGTTTTATTCTGGAGTCTTTACTTAATGTTTTGTTTCGATCTAATCTGATGGTGGCCATTGCTGCTTCTTGTTGTATGTAAAGATGTAAGGGAGGCAGGTTGAACATTACTTGTAGAGCAGCTGTTGGTGTTGTTTTCATGGCTCCTGATATTGCTATGCATGCCATTCTTTGTACTTTCTCTAGGTCTTTTTGGCATGTGCTCAGCACGGTTCTTGGCCACCAGACCAGGGCACCGTATGATATAATTGGTCTTATTACTGTTGTATATAGCCAATGTGTGATGCGTGGGTGTAAACCCCAGTTCTTTCCTAGTATCTTTTTACATTGCCATAGTGCTATTGTGGCTTTATTTATTGTGTTTTCTAAGTGTTTGTTCCATAGCAATTTGCTGTCTAGTGTGACTCCTAGGTATTTAACCGTCTTCGATAGAGTTAGCGTTGTGTTGAATAGTTTTGGTGGGTCTGAAATGTTTATTTTGGTCTTTTTCGTGAAGAGTATCATTTCTGTTTTGTTTGGATTCACGCTGAGCTGTTGTTCTTCACACCACTTTTCTACTATTTTAAGTGCGTGATTCATTTGGTTTGATATCGTGTTTTCGTTTTGCCCGTCTATAAGAATTACAATGTCATCTGCATAGCCGACGGCATAGTATCCCTTGTTGTTAAGTTGCCGTAGGAGATCGTCTACCACTAGGTTCCAGAGGAGTGGGGATAGTACGCCACCTTGGGGGCATCCTCTCATTACTCGGGCTCTGGTTACTTCGTTTAATTCGACTTGTACGGCTCTTTGTCCCAGCATGTTCCCGATCCATTTTCTCATGGTAGTGTCAATATTGTATCTTTTAAGTGCTGTATTTATGCATTGAAAGGTGGTCTTGTCGAATGCTCCCTCTATATCTATAAGTACAGCTAGTGTCATAAGCTTTTGACTCATTGCTATTTCTATTTTTGACACCACTTCATGTAGAGCTGTTTCTGTAGATTTGCCTGCAGTATAGGCATGTTGTCTTTTGTGTAGCGGCTTGGCTTTAAGTGGTCCATCTCTAATATATCTGTCGCATAATCTCTCAAGTGTTTTGAGTATGAAAGATGTTAGGCTTATCGGTCTGAAGGACTTGGCTTGCTTGTAGTCTGTCTTCCCTGGTTTTGGTATGAAGGTGGCTTTCACTTTCCTCCAAGAGGGTGGAATGTATCGATGCGCGAGGCATGCCTGAAAGATATCTAATAGCCATTGTTTTATGCTAGTCTCCGCCCATTGTAGAAAGGCAGGGATTATACCGTCTAAACCAGGGGATTTGAAGGGTTCAAAGGTGTTTATGGCCCAACGAATGTGGTCTTCAGTGACTATTTTGTTGGCTGTTTTCCAGTCTTCTGGTGTGGGTTTTGTATGATTTATTTCCCATGTGTTTTCGCTTTCGTTCTCGATGTGACAATCGGGGAAGTGTGATCTTAGGAGTTCTGCACACGTTTCTTGGTCTGTACCTGTGTATGTTCCATCAGGCTTCTTAAGTGTGCTCAGGATTTTCCTGTCGTCGGTTGACAGTATTTTCCTAACTCTGTTGGCTTCGTTGTTTCTTTTGATTGTTTCTGTGTATTCTTTCCATGCTTTCCTTTGGCATGCTCTGGTGTCTTTTTTGTACTGATCTCGCGCTGCCTTGAAGGTGTCCCATGCTTGCGGTTGTCTTATATGCTTGGCTCTATTGAATAGTTTTCGTAATTCTTGTCTTTGTTTCTCTAGTTTCTTATTCCACCACTTGTCCTTTGGTTCGCCGACGCGTACCTGTGTTAGGGGACAACTGGTTTCATATGAATTTATTATGGAATTAGTAAGAATACTTACGTTAATGTCTATTTGGTTGGTGTCTTCTTTCATTACCTTTCGTTCGTGTTTTGCTAGTTCGGATTCGACGAGGTTTCTGAAAGTGGTCTTGTCGGTACGCCGTGGATTGCGCCGTGGCTCTGGTGGTTTGATGTTGTAGTCGATGTTAAAGCATATCCATCTGTGATCAGATAAAGATAATACCTCAGTACAAACTCTCCAATCTGTGGACATTGAAAAAGCTTGGTTAGTGGCAAAAGTGGCGTCTACTATGGTTTGTCCTCTGGATGTTACCCAAGTCGGTTCTGAGCCTACGTTGAGTATGTTCAGGTTAGTGGTGAGTAAGTAGAGTGATAATTCATCTTCTCTCTTGTTTGAGTCGGGGCAGCCCCACATTGGGTGATGTGCGTTGGTGTCTGCGCCTATTATTATTTCGTATTTGTGTGTGTCTACATACTTTACCAGGTCTATCATTTCCGTAGGAGGGCAGTCTGCGTCTGCGTCCCCAGGCATGTAGACTGAAGCTAGTATAATGTCTGCGGTGCCTTCTTCTTCGTCCTTGACCCCGAGTCTTAAGGTTGTTAAATCTCTGGAGCAGAATTGAGATAAAGGCATAGTGTAGTAGTGTTTAGGTACATATATGCATGTTCTTGGTTGGTCTGTGATATTTGTGTTAAGAATTAGCTTACCTCCAATATTACTGAGTCCACATATTCTGTTGTCTCGCACCCATGGTTCTTGTATTAGTGCGATGGTGTTGTTATTTTTCTCCAGTTCTCGTCTGAGTGTAGTTGTAGCTATTCTGCTATGCTGGAGATTTGCTTGTATTATTTTTATTTTATTTTTGTTGCTTTCTTTGTTGGGTTTGGCGTTGTTAGGTTGAGTGCTTGATTGCTTAGTCGGAGAGAGTGACATCGCAGGGCTCGTTTAATCCTAACTCTGTCTCAATGTCTTCTGGCTCGTCTTGTCTTGGCGAGGAGTGCAGTATCCAATCTTCGGCTCGCTTTTGCTCTGTCAAGGCCATATCTGCTAACCTCTCTGTTTCCTTTTGGATCTCGCACATTTCGCTCTCGCTTATATTTATCTCGTCGAGATCATTGGTCTCCATTGGTGTCGATTTTTCTGTCTCGGGTTCTGGTGGTACGTCAGTTAGCTTACCCTTGTTCAGGAAGCGGACGTATATAGTGCCAGTAAGGTAATGTACCCGCCGCTCCCTCAGCATGAGCTTCTTGACCTCGTCCGGGTGGAGGTGGAGAGTAATGTACATACCCTTCCACTTCCCCTCGGTCGAGGTCGTCGCCCTGCTTACGTGCCACTGTTTCATGTCGTAATGGGGGTTTTGGCCAGCCAAGACTTTTTTCAGACGCTGTAGGTCCCTGTTGTATTTGGGGACAAATAACACGCATCGTACCCTATTGGGTACATCAGTCTGGCTGACCACCCGGAGTGTTTCGGCTTCATTGGTCCACTTGATTTGTTTGACGTTCTCTTGTAGCCATGTTTTGGCGAAATTGTCCTCACACCATGCTCGCAGGACCCCGTCGATCACGATTGGAAAACCGCGGAATCGGGGCATCTGCGTCTCACAGTCGAAGATCAATTCCGACAGTTGGTCGTTGATCCACTCACCTTCACTTGCGGTCAGGTCACGAGGTGGGTTGACACAAATCGCCAAGCTCAGGTCGGAGGCGTGGGTTTTGGCAGCGGTCGCGTAGTTCTTCTGCTGTCCGGTTTGTTGGCTTCCCGTTCTTGGTCGTTTGGGGTCTGGTTGCTTTTGAGCTGGCGAGATTGTGTCATTCGGACGTTCTCTTTTGCTTGTTGATGGTTCTGGATTGGTGCGTGTCTTGTCTGGTTGGTTTGCTTCTCTTTTCCAGAGTTGTCTTCCGCGTCGCCTGCGGTATGGTCTGTCACTTTTATGAGGGTTTTCTTCTTTTCGGGTAATACTACCCTGACGAGGCGACCCTTGCCGGCGGCGACCATCACCCTCGCCACGTTCCACGTCACGGGAGTGACGTGGTTCGTCTTGAGGGTGGGAGCCCGCCGACCTGGGTCTCTCATCAGGGCGTGAACGTCCGACGCTTGAGTGCCTTCTCTGTCTCTCATCTTGTCTTGAGTAAGCCCTTTCCTCTGGTGGTTGCTTAGGTTTGGGTCTTCCTTCTTCGTGTCTTTTCTTGATAGCTTTGGCGCGGGGTATAACCCTTTGCCAGCTGTCGTCAGTGTAGGGGTCAGGTTTGCATGTCGCTGAGGTAGTCGAAATTGCAGTTTGTTCATGACTTGTTGACGCTAAGGCAGCCGTGTCTTGTTTTTTCGGCGCTGAGGCAGCCGGATTTTGTTTGTTTGGTGGCGCTGAGGCAGCCGTGTTTTGTTTTTGATTGGTCGGCGCTAAGGCAGCCGTAGTCGCTGCATCCGCAGCCTCCTTCTCCTTCTTCTTCTCCTCGCCCTTCCTCGAACATTCGAATGCCCCCCCCAGAATACGACAGGAGCTGCCCGACCTCGGAAGATCGGGGTGGGATTCCCCCACGGAGTGGGGACCCACCTGGGTAGTTCTCTTTTCGGATGTTGACTTCTTCATCTTTGCTTCGGTGTGGATGGTTTTTGAAAGGAGGTTTTCCTTCCTCCTGGGGTTAAATAAAATAAGAAGGGGAGGGAGTGTTGGGTAAGGAATAAAAATATACTAAATATATATGGATGTATATGTGTTTATAATACATAGAGGATACACACATATTGGGAGATAAATATATTAATAAACTATTTATTTTTTAATAACGTTGGGTATTGGTTGTAGACTAAATACAAATAAGTACATATATAGATACGGACAAGCCCTCCGTAATTAGCTACCTTCGCCACAGGAGTAGGTGTAGATAAAGTAAGCGGGACCTGTTACTGGCTAGGTATTACCAGGGTGCACGAACTTGGACGTTTACGGTAGGACATTTGGTGAGTGTGCCTGATAGTTCTCCCGCTTGGCTGAACGTGCACTGGACCAAGATCCCTCACCTTGCACCCCTATGGCTACCCCTTTTAGGGAATATAGCCGTGAATATATGAATGTATATAGATTCAATTTTTATCTTTTTCAGCTGGCATAAGAAACAAGAGTAAAGGTTTCAGTGTCCACCCATCATTCTAAACGAAAAAAAAAAAAATTCAGTTACAAATTATTTCTGAAAATAAATTTACCTTCTTTCAACACCTGTAACCAAATATGATATTTTATATATAAAATGCTAAATAAGGTTGTTATTCTTTATTAAATGTGAAGAAGCTTAAGTCTAATATGATACCAAAACCGTTTCAAGCGGTAAGGAATAATTTGAAATTTAAATAAACTACCCGATATGAAGAGGAATATATTTTTGTAATACCTTTTTAGGCACGTTGAGGTTGATATTATAATGAGAAGATATTAGATGTGTTTGACGAAAAAAAATGGTTGGCGATTTTCAGTTAGTTTTATATAACATAAACGTTCACGCCGTTTATCCCCGAAGGGGTTGGCAGAGGTACCAATACTTCTGAACTCACATGACAGCGCCATCTAGTGTCCAGAGAAGGTACCCACGTTTTGTTTGGACTGTGTACTCACGTGATAGGGGACAGACCTATTGTACGAATACACTATCATATGGCTAAATAGAGTAATTATTTTTTTAAGTTATTTAATTTAGCCGTTTGTCCGGTCTCTGGTCCTAAGTCAACGATATATTTAATACTCGCGGTCTTCTGTTTTCAGGCGGGTGTTCTACCCACTGGACTATCATGTCGTCTGTTAGTTTTCTATAATGCAATATATATTTTAAGAACAGAGAGCAAGCTTTACTATAATTATCAACATATAAGTATAATACTTCAGATCCCATAAGAGAAAATTTAGAGTTTATCTAACCAAAGCTTTCGGTGGAAAAGTTCTTCTACTTATGGAAGATCAGATGGGAACAGATTGTAAAATACATCAACAGATGGGTCTGCAACCGCATCGCCCAAAGATCCCTTAAAATACCCCAATACCGTTAGTCGCCTCTTACGTACACCCATCGGCAGAAATGGGGTAGTGCTATTCTAAGCTGACACTACACAGCTTTTTTAATATGCCCCAATATATCAATCTATCGCCAAGACAGTACCTGCCTAGGGAAGGGTTAAGTCTATTGGCGGGTCTCCACCACAACAAAACTCACTTAAAAAGCCACTATACCCTTAGGGCCAGCGCTGACTGCCGGCATGGCGTGGCATGGCATGGCAAAGGATTTCGATACAGATATAGCATTTTTAATCTTATTACCATGAGTATAGAATTCATTTTACTTCATTTTGACACAACGATGCCGACGTTCTGTCCTACCGCAAACTCCCTCGGCATCGTTGTGTCAAAATGAATTCTATATGCATGGCAATAAGACTAAAAATGCTGTATCTGTACCGAAATCCTTTGCCATGCCATGCTGGCAGTGAGCGCCGGCCCTTAATCCTTTCTTACGAATATCCACGGGCAGAAACGGGGTAGTGCTATAGCCGACACAGCTATCTAAATGTCTTGTTTGCATAACCACATCCACATCCACGGATATTCTTCCATTCTGAGTTTCGGCATTAAACGAAGTGGATTTCACGGATTTACTCGTATTATCGCTTAATATAATTTCAATATTACATTTGGAAGTCAGAAAGAACACTTATTTTATTGGACAAATGATTTCGAAATGGCATCTTTATTTATGTGTTCGGAAAATTTGTATACTGTTAAAACTGGAATTCTGGAATGTCATTAAATGAGTAGTGTTGGCTTAGGATAGCATAGATACATACATAAACTCTCGGCAATAAATTCAAAAATGGGTAAACAGAGCTTCAGAGCTAGAAACTCCTAAGCCACATTTGGAAGTTGATTGGGGACGACGTCCGAATTAAATTATAGTTGGTGATAACGGTCCAACCGCATCGCCCAAAAACCACTTAAAAGCTCCATACCCTTAGTCGCCTCTTACGACACCCGTGAGTAGAAAGGGGTAGTGACATTCTAAGCCGGTACTACACGGCAAATTGATCGATTGATTGATGAGTTTGATTATCATTTATGGGAATATAGGTGTCTGCATAAGTAGGTAGGTAATTCACAGATGCGGTTTATTTATCAAGGTCATCATTAACATGTCAATACACTATTCAGACAAAAAGTGGGTCTGACCCGAAGGGATAAGATTATTATTGGCAGAGTTACTAATACTTTTGAACATTTTCAATGAGTCGCCACGCAATATTCAGGAACATTAGCACCTCTGCCATCCCTGTGCAAATATGCAGTGTTAAAAATACTGAGTTGAGTGAATCCTATAAACGTGATGATAAATTTATTTCTCGACGCGCCGACAAAGATAAATATTTTCTCATATTCCACTTCCCTCGGCTGCAATATCGAGGTCTGTCGGAGCTAAATCATCTAATTTTTAAAAATAACCTGCTTGCAGACTGTCAGTTCCATCGCAGTTGTTATTTTAATATTCACGAAACAACGACTAAGTTATAAGAAAGGAGCGGTTGTTATTATAAACCAATGAAAAACCGAGGAGATTTTTTATTCTCCGCCTTTTATCGTCACTCATATCTTTTGTTGTAGTTATCAAATTATTTTTTGTATTGTTGATGTACAGTCATTGATTATCAGCTTTTTACAGGGTAGTATGTTTTTGAATTATCACTTTTAAAAGGTTTCTTTAATTTTAAGATAACGTTTTACACTAAGGGCAACAAAACAAGGGGTGCATGGGTATTCAAACGGTAATTTTAATTTTGAGCTGTATATTACTAGTAGTAGAATGAATTAATAAAAAATAACGCGATGGAAATACGAAAAATGCAAAAGTAGAAAAATAATAGTCATTGAAAAATTTACTTCCGAAGAGAGAAAACGTAAAAACATAAATTTTAAGTGTATTTATTTTCATTTATTACTAAGTATGAAAGTAATATAGTATGCAAAAATATTACCTCCTCCAATTAATCTGAAATTAGAAGGCTTTATAATCTGTCCGAATGGGTCAACACAAATTCAATCGAATCGTTCCGCGCTGCCACATCACGGGCCAAAATGGCCATAATGATATCCGACCTCCGATAGGAGATGGCACCTAAAGAAGAAGAGGATGAAAGTAATTAGAGTACTCCGTTTTTAATTATACGTCGGTGACAATTGGTGCCCAACAATAATTAAATATAATATGACCTAAAACTAATAAATAAAGCTATTTAAAATAAATTATCAAATTAAATCAAAATTGCGACATAAATCTCTCACCTTACAAAAGTAAGCTTAATCTTTTTAGGGTTCCGTAGCCAAATGGCAAAAACGGGACCCTTATAGATTCGTCATGTCTGTCCTGTCTGTCCGTCCGTCCGTCCGTCCGTATGTCACAGCCAGTTTATTCCGAAACTATAAGAACTACATTATTGAAAATTTGTGCGTAGATGTATTCTGTAAACCGCATTAAGATTTTAAAATAAAATCGGAAAAAAACCAAAATTTTTAGGGTTCCCCATACATAGAACTGAAACTCAAAATTTTTTTTTTCATCAAACCTATACGTGTGGGGTATCTATCAAAAGGTATTTGAAAATGATTTTGAGGTTTTTATATATAATTTTTTTCAAAACTGAATACTTTGCGCGAGAGACTTTTCCAAAGTGGTAAAACGTGTCCCCCCCCCCGTAACTTCTAAAATATGGGCATGATAAAACTGAAAAAAAAATATGATGTGTATTACTATACAAACTACTAACGAAAATTGGTTTGAATGAGATCTAGCCAGTAGTTCTATTCTTAAACGTCATAAATCAAATTACTTACCTAATTTATTAATTTCACTGAAATATATAACAATAATTTTACTATCACAGGCCTTACGCATAAAACGTGAACCATTGATGATTATTACGTTATTTTACCTTATATTTATATAGTAGATAACACGTCAATCAAACTTACAACGATCTACAAAAACTTGTATATTACTATGTTACCTACCTGCTGCTAGTGCTGCTACGGAACCCTTCATTAGCGAGTCCATCTCGCTCTTGGCCGCTTTTTTTAAAGCAGAAGTATGATAAAGAATTCATTGTTTTTAGAATAGAATGGAAGCGAAAAACGATTTATTGCATATCAGAAAAAGAAGATATAATTTAAAAAAATACTACACCGATATATCTCACTTCATTTTTTCCATATTCCAAATGAATACTTCACAGCTTCTAACTTGCACCACAAAATAATTCCTAAAGGAACTGACACACGGTTCAACTTCGAGTAGAGGATTTAATAAAACATAAATTAATTTAACTTCAGTAATCCAGTGCCGGGTCGCCGTTGATTATATAGCTAACTTAGCGCTGTGTTGTTTAGCTAGTCTGTTTAGCGATAATTAGCGCTTTTTGGCTGAGATTTGATAAACTGATTATCGCTGCACAATGCGTGGCATTCTGATATATATTTTGATAGAGTTATATTCTGAGTTAAACTTTGTTGTTAAAAATCTATTTTTGTGGTGGATATTTTCTACGAAATATTTTTACATTCATACTGTATACATATACTCACGGCTATAAATCCCTAAAAGGGGTAGCCAGAGCTAAGGAATTAAAAATTCCTCAGCCACACTTGAAAAGTGGAGTGGGGAAATGATGGTAAAATAAAGGTTGTTGTTGATGGGTGTCCAACCGCATCGCACAAAAATCCCTTAAAAGCCTCAATACTGTTAGTCGCCTCTTACGTACACCCACCGGAAGAAATAGGGTAGTGCTATTGTAAGCCGACACTACACAGCAAATATAATTATAAAAAATATTTTTATTTTTGAAATATTTATGATTTTTATATTTTGATTAATTGTAAATAGAAGAAGAATAAATGGATTGATTGGAAACGGATGAGAAGACATTTTATTAGTTTGCAATTAACATACATACACTCACGGCTGTAAATCCCTTAACGGAGTAGCCAGAAGAAGAAGAAGCTGACTAGCTTCCAAATTCGTTGGTTGCGGCTGCGTAGTACGCAGGTTATACGGCTATTTTTTTATGAGTTTTATATCTTGGAATTAGTGTGTTTGATATTGTTTTTTATTAATTTGTTTTTTTGTGTGTTTACATACAGACATACATATACTCACGGCTAAAAATCCCTAGAAGGGGAAGCCAGAGCTAAGGAATTACAAATTCCTCAGCCACTTTTGGAGGTTGAGTGGGGAAAAGATGATAGAATAAAGGTCGTCGGTGATGAGTCTCCAACCGCATCGCCCAAAAATCCCTTAAAAGCCCCAATACCGTTAATCGCCTCTTACGTACACCCACCGGAAGAAATGGGGTAGTGCTATTCTATGCCGACACTACACAGCAATGCAGAAGTGTGTTTGTGTTTATTTTTTGTGCTATGTTTCTTTTAGTACGTGTGTAGCAGCGAATAAATGTTTTTCTTTCTTCTTCTTATAGGAAGCAGGCCTATCGCCGTTTTGTACGAATTAACTGTCACATGTCTAACGTTTATTATTACCATCTTTTCCCCAATCAACTTCCAAAAGTGGCTGAGGAATTTATCATTCCAAAGTTTTGGCTACCCCGTTAAGGAATTTATAGCCGTGAGTATATGTAAGTATGTATGTATGTCTAAGTACAACCTAGCCATGAGATTCCTCACCGTTCATAACCATGATTAATTAACCACACATATGATTTTAGAAAAGACAAGTTGGTGTAGGCCCGACCCGGGATTTTATCCCACGTCGTTTGCACGATAAGCGGTGTTCTACCAACTGAGCTATCACGTTAAACTTAATTAAATATGGAGAAATAAAAGTTACAGGTACATATATGAATTTTCCAAACAAGTAGCCAATAGCCGAAAAGGGTGTAGTAAAAAATAGGGACAGTTAATTATTATGCAAGGGGCAAGTTAACGGTAAGAAATGGGTCAGTAATGCGTGACAAACACTAATTAAACGCATTAATGTTGTTAACGTTTCTTAAGATAGGGTTTTTTAGGGTTCCGTACCCAACGGGTAAATTGGTCTCTAAAACTAAGCTTCCACCGTCTGTCTGTCTCCAGGCTGTATCTCCGGATAGTAAAAAATAAATATAAGGGGTGTTTCTATACAATAAACGTGTATTTTTCGTATTTTTTGCTTTATATTAAAAACGGTAATAAGTAGACGTTTTAAGTATACACAGAATATTTACTTATAGATACCTTTCAAAATGAATATTTTTTATATAGTAAATATTAAAGGGCTCCCAACAAACGTAATTTTTAAGCTGTTTTACTCGAATTTCTATAGATGCTAGTACGGAACCTTTCGTGCGCGAGCTGATTCGCACTTCGCCGGTTTTCATCATTTTTGTAAAACATTAAAACAAAATGAAACGTGTGTGATTTTTTTACCATTACTTTTTAAGTGTTAGCTTAGAAAAGCAGTAACCTATTTCTTCTTGCTGTGGTTGTAGGAAGTCGCAACTAAAGAGCTTATTCCATTACTCTTTGTCGTTTCTGAATTCAGACGGCCTTCTAAGTTACTGCCGCAGACGCTTGTTATTCCACTACACAAATTTGTCTACTTCTCAGAAGCCTAGCGTTCTGAACGTTATTCCACTAGTCTGAATTCAGATTCTGTGGCTTTCAGACGTCTTCATTCACACAAATGGAATAAGCTCTTAACGGTGTATTCATGTTGGAAGACACGGTTGGAGACCCCCCTAACTTTTATTTTACAATCCTTTTTTCCCACTCAATTACCACAATGGCTGCAAGATTTCTGATTCTGAAATTTTGGCTACCCCTTTTAGGGCTTTATAGACGCCATCTATCTTTTTATTTTCCTTCCCAGTTAAGAGAAAAAAAGTCATTATTTCATATTATTCAGTCATCGAAACAGCCGTATTGGTATATCATGTATTACACAATATCGTATTGCTGCGGGCGCGCGTGATTTTAAATGTACGCGAGTGTCGTGAAAGCATTTCCACATTCTCTGGTGTTCGCGGCTCCGTAAAAAACAGATTCAATATTTCATGACAGTTTAAAGACTTTTATAGATGTGACTGAGTTGAAATAAATAACAGTGTTTTTTCGTTGCTTTTTCTTATTATAGATAAGGAAAAATATAAGAAGAGCTGTGTAGTGTCGGCTTGGAATACCATTACCCTTTTTCCTCTCGAGGATGATCGTAAAAGCCGACTTAGAGTATTGGGGCTTTTAAAGTGATTATAATCTTATTCCCACTCAACTTCCAAAAGTGGCTGAGGTATTTCTAATTCCGAAGCTCTGGCTACCCCTTCTAGGGATTTATAGCCGTGAGTATTTGTATGTATGTATTCAGTGATCTAAACAGCCATACAGCTATATAATGTATCACACTGATAGACAGTCATGATAGTCCAGTGGGTAGAACACCCGCCCCAAAACAGAAGGGCGTGAGTTCCAATCCTGGGTCGGGCCTTCACTAATTTGTCTTTTCTAAATTTATAATGGTTGTTAACGGTGAGGGAAGACATCGTGAGGAAACCCACATAACTAAGTTGTACTTAGTCATGTGACAGTGTATTCGTACAAAAACGGCGATAGGCCTGCCCCCTATCACGTGAGTACACTGTCTAAAGAAGCAAAACGTGGGTACCTTCTCTGGACACTAGATGGCGCTGCCATGTGAGTTCAGAAGTATTGGTACCTCTCCCAACCCCTTCGGGGATAAACGGCGTGAACGTTTATGTTATGTTATGTTACTATATCGTATTGCTGCGGGGTGAGGTTATTAAATGTACGCGAGTGTCATGAAAGCATTTCCACATTCTCTGGTGTTCGCGGCTCCGTAAAAACAGATTCAATATTTCATGACGGTTTAAAGGTTTTTATAGCTGGTACTAATTTGAAATCTGAAATGAATTGTGTCGGCACAGAAAAGCACTAGCTCTTTTCTTTCCGCGGTCAGCTTACAAAGTGACTATGGGTATTCGGTATTTTAAGTGGCCGTAGAGTGAGTTTGGTTTGGTATGCCGTGGTTTGAAATGAATGGAATGGAATAGGCTATTTGACTAAGTTTTGAAAACTATCTTACGGTGTTAATTTGTTTATAAGGAGCCCTAAAAAATATTTTTCTGTCTTCATTTTAGCTATTTTATTAAAAAATCGAAAAAGAAAATGCGATATTTAAATGTGCCGCGAAAACGCGACTTTAAGTAATATGGCGGCTGTAGCACAAATGACGTCACTTCCGCATTAAACACCAATGAGCGAAGCGATACACAGTCTGTTTATGTGCAATCTACGTCATTATAGAAATAGCCAATCACGGTCGTTTTTAGTCACGTGACAGTTGCATCAAAAATACTTATTTTAAAAGACGGATTTTAGTGAAGTAATGCAATATTTTTATCTCGCATTATTACATATTGCTCCAAAAAAGAAATATTAACACTAATGAAATAAAAGAAATGTATATTTTTATTGCAGTCAAATAGCCTATTGCTATTCTAAGCTTGGATTCTAAGCTGAACGATAACATGAAACTGCAAAGAATAGTAAAATTGTAGCAAGGAGTTCTGATCAAATATGTTTGTTACATGGAATCTATTAATTTTGACATTAGCAATAAAATAATACGTCATATAATTTGTCATTACAAAAGTGTTTCCGAGTTTGCGAGAAGTATTTGTTTGCCCCGAAGTTTTATTTAGAAGGAAGTTTTCATTAAATCGTAACAATGCCTATTATGGATCAAGGAATCGGTATTTTAAAAGATGGGTAAGTACCTTAGATAAAAACAATAAGGTAAGTACATACATATACTCTCGCCATAGTTCCCATTGGGGTAGGCAGAAACTATCGATCACCACTTTGTATGAAAACTTTTCATTCAAGTTGTCTCCCTCAGTCTCCATTTATCCATATTTTCATACAAGCTCTTTTATTCCTCAAACTAAAGAATGGCTTAATTTTATTAACACTTACTCTTTTTGATCGAAATGTGTCATCGCCATCTTCTAAATTACAATTTATTAAATAGTTCTACATATTTACAGGCTCATAGGCCAATGGCTTTGGCAGCCGGAGTCCCGAGCCCAGACCAAAGCAATAACGAAGCCGGTGATGAGAGGTCTCCTCGCTCGTCAAATTAAGAGGCAGTTGATGATGGCTACCCTACTGTCTACGATTGGAGGCTTTAGTTATTGGTACTTTGTAGCTCAGCCAAGAAAGAAGGCTTATGCTGAATATTATAGGTAAAAAAATAGCTATCTATCTATACTAACGGTTAAACCTTACAATTAGGGATTTCCAGAATTAGAAACTTTTCAGCCACTTCTGGGAGTAGGCGATGTGCCTCATTCACATTACCCAACCATCACTTAAAATGTTCCAACATACTGTGGGAGTCATGTTAGAGCGCACACTACTGCGGACTCACTCGCACATAGCAGCGTCTCACTCATATTCCTGCATCGCGGAGTGTAAATGTTTTTCGAGTTAAGCATAGAAGCATAGAAGTTAAGTGCCGTGTAGTGCCGGCTTAGAATGTCGCTACCCCTTTCTACCCACGGGTGTCGTAAGAGGCGACTAAGGGTATTGGGGCTTTATATTGGATTTTTGGGCGATGCGGTTGGAGACCCATCACCAAAAACCTTTATTTTTACCATCTTTTCCCCACTTAACATCCAAAAGTGGCTGAGGAATTTATAATTCCTTAGCTCTGGTTACCCCGTCTAGGGAAATATAGCCGTGAGTATATGTATGTATGTATGCATAGAAACAAATTATAAGTTGGTACACAGCAGGGTGTACTGGCCAGTATGTCTTTGCTGTTCCCACACGTCTGTAACGTCACCGCTGTGAAGAAATGGGTTAGTGCTATTTTAAAACATTAATTAAACTAGTCAGCGTCATCAGCCAATTGATGTCCATTGCTAGTCATACATTGCTACAAGGACTGGTCAAGCGAATGTTATGCGACATGGTACAAAGCGTACAGTTGCGAGTGAAAGTACAGGGTGGGAAGCATTGTAAGTCTAAGTTGGTTATCAGACTAAAATTTTCTCTACTAGATACCGTACTCTTGTACGACCATCAGCTTCGTGGAAAAACAATAATTAGCCACGTAGACTGAGCGCTGGGAAATATATAGTATAGTATAAGATCCCGCTGCTAAATCTCTACGTTCATTACGTATTGATTCAAACACACATTTTAACATATGTTTATGAATAGGAGAATACACTGACAAGACGCAGCCAGGCAAAAGTGGCCGCAAGTAATTATAATTGAATTAATGTTTTTTATTATTCGAAGACAAATGTCGTTCACTTGTTTTAAAAATATAGTATCATCCTCATCGTAACAATGTGTATAAAGAATATAAAAACCCCTTTGGTGTCGTTGCACATTCGGCCGCAACTACCTCGCAGCCAGGTGTAAGCAGGTTATATTTCGGTGTGTTTTATACGTTCATCAGTTACACGCATATTGCTTATATGAAATTAAAGCTACCTTTTTCCTTATAATATAACATAAACATAAACGTTCACGCCGAATATCCCCGAAGGGGTTGGCAGAGGTACTAATACTTCTGAACATCACGTGACTCTGTCACCTGGTGTTCAGAGTACCCACGTTTTGCATGGACAGTGTACTCACGTGATAGGGGGCAGGCCTATCGCCGTTTTGTACGAATACACTGTCACATGACTAAGTACAACTCGGCCATGTGGGTTTCCTCACGATGTTTTCCCTCACCGTTAACAACCATGATAAATTAACCACACATATGTCTGAAGAAAAGACAAATTGGTGTAGGCCCGACCCAGGATTTGAACACTAGTCGTTTGCACGATAACCGAGTGTTCTACCCACTGGGCTATCACGGTTATATGATAATATAAAGCTGCCTGTGAAAAAACGACCGCAATTTAGGGTTTTTGTAAGGATGTCAATCCTTGTCGTCGTTCACCAAAAGAAGTAAAACGTACTCACCATGGGAAACAAATTATTACGAACGTTTTAGTATTATATATTTTTTAGGACTCTTGATGCTGATAAGATGTGTGAAGAAATGGCCAGTAAAGGACTCTTCCAATCGTGCCCTAGGCCTGTGAAAAAGGTGAAAAAGGCGATTGAGGCGGCAACCGCTGGTGGTACAGCCGCCAATGCAGCTTGAAGTATGTCACAATAGTTTTAAACTATGGTTATTTATGTATTAGATTCTGAAGATTATTATTCTTGATGTTTGAGATTAACTAGTAAATGAGTAAATTATATGAAGTTGTTTTTTATATCACATTTAAGTATAGTAATCGATATTCTATTTTAATTTTAGTATGGTTTTCTTGTTATAAAGAAATAACTTTAATGGCAAATGATAATAATCTGTGTAATGATAATTAGCTGTTGGCATTGAATAGCACTACCCTATTTCTTCCGATGGGTGTACGTAATAGGTGACTAACGGTATTGGGGCTTTTAGGGGATTTTTGAGCGATGCGGTTGGAGACCCATCACCAACAACCTTTATTTTACCATCTTTTCCCCACTCAGCTTTTTCCAAAATTGCTGAGGAATTTCGAATTCCTTAGCTCTAACTACCCTGTCTAGGGATTTATAGCCGTGAGTATATATGTATATGATAATAATCTATTTAATTTGAGCTCAGACTTTGGCAATAAACAAAAGATTACACAGGTCTGCAATGGTTTTCCCCTTTCAGTTTTGATGACTGATTTGGATAGATTTTGGGGCGCTGATTACAGGAAAAATATTTAAAAAATTCCATCACGTCAGGTTTTTTAGTTATTTAGCATCGTTTAATTTTTCCAAAATTACCTAGGCCTTCCTAGTTTTTAAATAATATTTTATTTAAATCGATTCGAATTAAACAAAAAATGCACTGAATGCATTAGACACTAATTAATGAGTTCTAATAAATATAAAATTAGTTAAATAAAACTTAATTAACTAAGTGACATACCTTTATTATAAAAAAAAATAGGATTTTTGAGTCATTTGCTAAATACCTCGTTTCTAGTAGACTTAATGTTTTTTTTTTATAAAAATTCACTTAAATCGTTAGAAAAGAGTTAATGAAGGTAGGTGATATATTTTTTGTATAAATAGCAATATCATTTTTTCTACAAATCAGTACTTCTGTGCAATTCATAACGCTCACTTGAAAAATGTCATCGCGAAAGTGTTTAAACTCTCCGGACAATTTTTGCTACATTTGTGGGCAGTTTATGCTGAGAAAACAGCAGCATAACATTACTGAATTCATAAGTAATGTTTACAATATGTATTTTGGCCTAACAATTGCCAATCAAGATAGACAGTGGGTCCCACATAAAGTTTGTACGACGTGCGTTCGTGAACTTCGAAAGTGGTCAAAAGGAAAGAACAATACCTTTGATCTCCTATCGCCTGTGGTATGGAGAAAACCTCAGAACCATGCTGAAAATTGAAATTGTGGAGAAAATGATTGAAAATTACGGAAAAATGGGATGTTCGATGAGCATTAAACTTCATTTCCTTAATTCACATTTGAACTACTTTCCTGATAACTTGGGAGCTGTAAGTGAAGAGCAAGGCGAAAGATTTCACCAGGATTTGAAGGAGATGGAACGTCGCTATCAGGGAAAGTGGAATAAAACAATGATGGCAGACTATTGTTGGCTGTTAAAGCGAGATGATGCAAGTCGCAATTTCAAGCGAAAATCTCACAATCGGAGCTTCAGTGAAAAAAAAGCAAGATACCACAAAAGTATTTGATATTTTTATTTATTTTTTTATTGTCCCCCAAATATATTTTTAATGTTTTAAAGTCATGTAATTGTTTCTTAATTGTAATAAAAAATAAATACTCAAATAAAGTCGTGTTTTTTTTCAATTTTACAAAGTAGGGATTTTTCAAAAAACTGAGGGTGATAGAAAAAAAACAAGTACATATTCGTAATCTACGCACCAAAATACCCCAAGATCAGCATTCAAATCCAAAAGGGGAAAATAAAAGTTAAAATTTGCAGGTCTGTGTTATTGTTTTTTATTGATTTAATATAAAAAAAACATGTTTATTTACCAAAAACAATCTCATATACATAAAAAACCTATTCCGTTAAAAAGGGGCAGAGCCCTGTAAGCATAGGATAAGTAGTAATATGTATTAAGTATGTAATACTTTCTGACCCGACAGACTTCGTACTGTCAAATTCGCTTATGAAAAAGCTGAAGGCGTTTTTTAAATTAATTTAATAAAACCTCAAAAATTGTAGCCTATGTGTTATTCTGATGTATAAGCTATAGTCTATGTGTTATTCTGATGTATAAGCTATATTGTGGTAAAGTTTCATTCAAATCCATTCAGTAGTTTTTACGTGAAAGAATAACGAACATCCACACATCCACACATCCATACTTACAAACTTTCGCCTTTATAATAGTAGTAGGATGTACTCAGTTTGCATTATTTTATAGAATTAATAGCTTTATGCAATCACTAAAATCATTCCACCATTAATTAATATCTAGATATTTATGCTTTGTACAATAAAAGAGAAAGCGTAGAAAATAACGGGTAATAATGGTGTATGATTATTATATCACTATATCCAAAACACCTCATTACCGTTTCAAATGCTGTTTTTCTGTAAATTTTGATCTTGACTAACCATTTTTGTTACCTCACATTAATGAATCTTTCTTCATATACTTTAATTTTTCTCATTTTCAATTCTTTTTAAACAATTTTCTCTTTTTTCCTGTATTTTCAAATTTGCCAAAACGTACTCACCAGTTTCACAAAACAACCCTTTATTAAAACGACAACGGCGATAGTTATTAATGTGACTAATTAGCAGTCGGGCAGTTTCTAGTCACGTGCTAATGAGCTCGTTAATGAACAAACATTTGTGCCCTTTTGTAGGAAACGTTTGTGTGACGACAGACTTGAGTTTGGTGTATTATGTACAAGTAACCGTTGAATGGCTATCGCCCGATTTCTGAATTGAGTATTGAAGCTGAGAACGATTTAAGTATAGTTTTGTATCATTCAGTTGTCAAGATTTCAATGCGACAGAACGATACTTAAGTTGTTCTCAGCTGGAATACTCAATTCAGAAATCGGGTGTATGTAGTAGGGTTTATGTCTATTTAATTAATAACTAGTGGACTGTCCTAGTTTTGCACGGGTTGCGTAATGTTTGAAATATTTAGGGTTGCATAACTCTAACCCAAACGTTAACGCTGTATATGCTAGAAGGGGTTGGCGGATGTACTAATACTTCTGAACATCACGTGACATTGTCGCCTGTTGTTCAGAGTACAGTCGCCATCAGATATATCGGAGCGGCCGAGGTACTCAAATATTTCTGAGCAGCAATAAATTTCAATAAATTCTTTACGGTAAATAAAGTCAATAAGATCTGAACATCCAATTCGCCACAAATATATAAGCAGTGGGTTTTTAATAAAATCTGAACACACAACGAGACAATAATATCTGAAAGCACAACTCGTCAAAGTTATCTGCTAAGTCAGGGTGATCATAAATATCTGAACATTTAAGGAAAATATACCTTAAGGCACTAAGCATACAGTTTAAATGTAATCGTACAGATGTAATGAATTTTCCTTTTATGAAATGAGTAGGTATACAAAATACAAATCTGCGAAAAACAACATTTGATTAAAATATTTGGCAATTTACAAAAACGGTACACATAACTGTCACTGCATGTATTTATCAAATATTCACAGATTTATTATTGTATACTTACGTATATAGATTGACAATACAAAGACGAAAGGCGAAACCAAAAAAAAGTACAACGCTGTGCTTTAATGAGTGTGTGTGCCTGACATTAGTATGGCGGATTCCGTACTAGCCCTATTAAAATTGATAAAAAATCACGTATTTGTTATTGTAATGTATTAACATTGAAAACTTTGGTTTAAAATCTATAATAAGGCATATAGACTGGTAATTAGTAACTGGTATTGCCGTGTAGTGTCGGCTTAGAATAACACTACTCCATTTCTACCCGTGGGTGATCGTAAAAGGCGACTAAGGGTATAGGGGCTTTTTCAGTGATTTTTGGGTGATGTGGTTGGAGACCCGTCACCAAAAACAATTTTTATTATTACCATCCTTTTCCCAATCAAATTCCAAAAGTGGCTGAGGAATTTCTCATTCCAAAGCTTTGGCTACCCCATTAAGGGATTTATAGTCGTGAGTATATGTATGTATGCTATTACAGTCTCAATTTGGACATGAATGGCTAAAAATTTTATGTTTGCCAAAGAATATGTATTTAATTTAGATTCTGCGCTGTTAATTATTAATAACTTTATCAAAAATCACCAAAGTTAGGACTTAAATGCAAGAATTAACGAAAATAAGTCAATTATTTTCTTTCACGTTTTGTGCTAAAACCGTTGTAGGCTGTTATCGTGACCGTGAGAGGTCCTGCCTTCGTTGACGTTTATGCTATGACGTTTGTCACTTACTGCCAATCTGTGTGCTTCTATATCTATGGTAATATTAAAGCTGCCAAATTAAAATAGGTAAGAATGCTTTGCAATATTTCATCCACTTACGTGTCAGTCACCATGGCCTAGCGGTTTGGTAATTAGAAATCATAAATACGAGGGCTGCTATTTATGTATCCGGAACTGGCCACTTACAGAACAATAATTTAAAAAGTAATTACATCATTTAAAAATAGAACTCTTTAGCTTTAGAATACATTTATTTTTATGTGACTGTCAATTGTTTTCACATCGTAGCGTCATTTTGAAAATTGCGTGTCTTCACCACCATGGATTTAACTCGTGAACATTTTCGTGCCATGATTTTTTACGATTTTCGGCGTGGTCTAACTCAAAAACAGTGCATCGATCAGCTTACTTCGACTTTTGGGGATGAAGCACCCTCAAAGACCACTGTGTATCACTGGTTTAGCGAGTTTAATCGTGGACGATCTAAGCTTACTGATGAAATTAAAGAAGGTCGCCCTAAAACGGTCGTTGTACCTCAAAACATCGATGCTGTCCGGGAACTAATAACTCAAGATCGTCATGTTACATATCGTGAGATAGAGGCATCTCTGGGCATTAGTATGACGAGCATACATAAGATACTTCATGAACATTTAGCTGTAAAAAAAATTTGCTCCCGTTGGATTCCGCACAACTTGAGTATTGATCAAAAACAGGCTCGTGTCGATTGGTGCAAAGAAATGTTAAAAAAATACAACCGTGGTGCGTCAAAAGCTGTTTATAATATCTACACAGGTGACGAATCTTGGATCTACGCTTACGACCCCGAAACTAAGCAGCAGTCCACGGTGTGGGTGTTCCAAGATGAGCCGAACCCAACAAAAGTTATTCGTGCAAAAAGCACATTGAAGCAAATGGTCGCTTGTTTTTTTGGTATAAATGGCCATGTAGCTACAGTGCCTTTAGAGAATCGTAAAACTGTTAATTCGGAGTGGTATACGACCATTTGTTTGCCGGAAGTCTTTGAACAAATAAGAAAGACTAACCGACAACGTAGAATCATTCTGCATCACGACAATGCTAGCTGTCACAGGTCGGCCGTCACAACTCAGTTTTTAGAAGCTCAAAAGATCGAATTGACAGGTCATCCGCCGTACAGCCCTGATTTGGCACCCAATGATTTTTATTTATTTCCAAATGTGAAGAAAAAATTACGTGGTCAACGTTTTTCGAGCCGCGAAGAGGCAGTCGATGCGTTCAAAATGCACGTTTTGGAGATACCTCAGTCTGAGTGGAAAAAGTGCTATGAAAATTGGTTTCAACGCATGCAAAAGTGTATAGATCTGAGCGGCGAATATTTTGAGAAGCAATAAAACCATATTAATTGATATATGTTTGTTTCTTTTTTTTATTCCGGATACATAAATAGCAGCCCTCGTATAATTCCGTTGCGTCAGGGTTCAAATCCTCCCTTGTGTTTGTTTATTTTTTGTATTTTGTTAAGAATTCATGTTGTTTTTTTTGAATATTTTTTATTTTAATTTATTAACCTTCAGATTTATTGTCCTCATTTAATTAAAAAGTATAAATTTGTAAAAACTAGTTTATTTTTTGATTTTATTAAAGCTGCATTTATATTCATGCTACCCTGGTACAACGTAAAAAAAATGGCATACAACGTTTCAAAAATCCTAAGTTATTTTACCTCTTGATGTTTTTATACCGGTGAAAATTATAAAACTACAAACCCATTTAAAAAAGAGTTGGTCAGTGGGGAACGATTTAGTATTTTTTCTAATAATATATTAACCGTATAACTAGTTTTACCTCCCGGCAGAAAACTCTTTTTAGTTTTGACATTGATAAAACCAAATGGTGGTTGTATAGAAAATGCATTCCAGTGTAGTAAGGTAAAGAAATTTAAACTGTATGCTTAGTGCTTTAAAGTATATTTTCCCTAAATGTTCAGATATTTATGATCACCCTGTCTGAGCAGATAACTTTGACGAGTTGTACCTTCAGATATTATTGTCTCGTTGTGTGTTCAGATTTAATTGAAAACCCACTGCTCATATATTTGTGGCGAATTGGATGTTCAAATCTTATTGACCTTATTTACCGTTAAGATTTTATTGAAATTTATTGCTGCTCAGAAACATTTGAGTACCTCGGACGCTCTGATATATCTGATGGCGACTGTACCAACGCTTTGCTTGTACAGTGTACTCACGTGACAAAGTAAAACTCTGCCATGTGCGTTTCCTCACGATGTTTCCCCTCATCGTTATCAACCGCGATAAATAAGGCACACATATGACTTTATAAAAAAACAAAATACATGATACTATATACAGTTATATATAATAAAATACAGGTAAATCTTATGTTTATCTGTATTCCCGCCAGGCTTTTGGTAATAAAATCCGTCTAATACATAACTTATCAAAGTACCAATACTTTCGGTCAAACCATCTCAAAGTTACCTGGTTCCCTTTGCAATGCATTTTCCTTCCGTATATATAAATATCGAATAATATTTCTCCTTGAATATTTCTTGAAATCGTCTTCCAAAGCACTTTGAAGCTCGAAAACGGACCTCATTACAGACCTGCAGGAAAGCCTTTGACTGCTTAGAGAGACGCCAGTATTTTGCTAATTTTCTTCGTAGTTTGTCCTCAAAAGGTCAGCATACAAGAAGTCACGGATTAATTCCTACAAAAATGTAGGTGGAACAACAAAGATAAGGTTTTTTCCACAGATTAAGAGTCTGCGCGATTGATTTATATGTAGTTTTTTATACCAAACTGTGATTTGGCCTGAGTTGTCATGCAGATTTTCTTCTTTGTAAAGACACATGTGTAGTTAATTTATCATGGTTGTGAACGGTGACAGAAGCCATTGTGACGAAACCCACATGGCTCAATTTTACTTAGACAAGTAATAATATATTCGTACAAAAAGGCGATAGGCCAGCCCCCTATCACGTGAGAACACTGTCCAAATCCAAGTGACAATGTCACGTGATGTTCAGAAGCATTAGTACCTCTGCCAACCCCTTTGGGAATATAAGGAGTGAACGTTTGAGTTTTTGAGTTTACATCTACACGCAGGTTTCATCACGCTGAACGACTCGTTTAAAGATGATGTCTTTCCACCGTTCCACAAATCTTGCTAAATGTCTTCCTAAATCACTGACATTGCACGCACCTGCTTACCCTTTCTGTGTCTTAATGTATTTGGTTATTCGGTTCATTATATAATGTGAGCGATTGGTTTCTTATTCCTTTATCTATATCTATACTTCACCAATACCTATTTTAAAATGGTAAGTTTTTTTGTTTGTCTGTAATGAATAGAAGGAATGATCTAATCGAGAAGAAACCCACCTTGCTAAGTTGTACTGAGACACGCGATAGTGGATTCGTACGAAACAGCGTTGGCCTGCCCAATATCACGTGAATACACCACAGATTAATTATTGTAGAATACACTGTCCAAACAAAATTTGAGTACAATGTCACGTGATGTTCAGAAACATTAGTAGGTACCTCTGCCAACTCCTTCGGGAATATACGGTGTGAACGTATTAATTTTTAAGTTTACATCTACTCGCAGGTTCTATCACTCTGAACGACGTAGTCAAAGAAGATGATGTCTTTCCGCCGCTAAATGTCTTCCTACATCACTGACATTGCACGCACCTGCTTACCCTTTCTGTGTCTTAATATATTTGGTTATTCGGTTCATTGTATGATGTTAGTGGTTGTTTTCTTGGTTTTTCATCTATATCTATATATTTTCTAAAGAAAAATATTTGTTTGAGTGTATGTTTGTCTGTTATGAATAGACTCCGAAACCGCTAAATCTATTTAATTTATTCCGTCAATATAGTACTAAAAACTTTCGTAAGTAACATATGACTAGGCATATCGCCATTCCAAATTTTCTAAGAAGTGAGCAATGACTGGAAAAACCTGAGATACATAGATTCATACACTCACGGCTGTAAATCCCAAAATGGGGTAGACAGAGCTTTAGAACTAGAAAATTCTCAGCCACATTTGGAAGTTGTTAGGGGACAAAGAAAGTTGAAATATGGTATCGTTAGTGAGTGAGTCTCCAACCGCATCGCCCAAAAAACACTTAAAAAAAGCCTTACACCCTTAGTCGCTATGACACCCGTGGGTAGAAAGGGGTAGTGACATTCTAAGCCGGCACTACACGGTGTAACTTAAGATGTTTGGAAAAGAACATTGCCTGCGTGAAGCCGGGGCAGTCCAAGAGATAGTCTTATTCTGAGCTCGTATTTCAAACATTACATACATATATACGTATACTCACAGCTATGAATCCCTAGAAGGGGTAGCCAGAGCTAAGGAATTAGAAATTCCTCGGCCACTTTTGGAAGTTGCGTGGGGAAAAGATTGTAAAAATAAAGGTTGTTGGTGATGGGGCTCCAACCGCTCGCCCAAAAATCCCCATACCATAAATTAAAAGCCCCAATAACGTTAGTCGCCTCTTACGTACACCCACCGGAAGAAATGGATAGTGCTATTCTTAGCCGACACTACACAGCTATCGTATTGTAAAGTAAGGAGAAAAAAAACAATTTATACACATTTACATGTAACATTAGTGGAAATAGATGGTCTAAAATTACTGCCTTTTACAATTCATTCACATTACAGTAACATAACATAACATAACATAAACATAAACGTTCACGCCGAATATCCCCGAAGGGGTTGGCAGAGGTACTAATACTTCTGAACATCACGTGACTTTGTCACCTGGTGTTCAGAGTACCCACGTTTTGCATGGACAGTGTACTCACGTGATAGGGGGCAGGCCTATCGCCGTTTTTGTACGAATACACTGTCACATGACTAAGTACAACTCAGCCATGTGGGTTTCCTCACGATGTTTTCCCTCACCGTTAACAACCATGATAAATTAACCACACATATGTCTTTAGAAAAGACAAATTGGTGTAGGCCCGACCCAGGATTTGAACACTAGTCGTTTGCACGATAACCGAGTGTTCTACCCACTGGGCTATCACGGTGGCAGTATGCTATAGCAAATAAGATGTGGTAGTATCAAATAACATGTGGAATCCTAACATAGAATAGGTAGGTGTTCCTTTTATTTTTCGCAAGAGACAAGTACGAGATATGAGCATGAATTGTAAAAGGCAGTAATTTTAGATTATCTATTTCCACTAATGTTACATACATACATACATGCATACATACATATACTCACGCCGTTAATTCCCATTGGGGTAGGCAGAGACTATCGATCGCCACTTCGTCCGATCCTGGAAAACCTCTCTTGCTTCCATATGTACAATTTTTTGAGAAATACTATTTAATCTAACCATCTGGCAAATAACTACACTCGATTTAAAAATTGCCAATAAAACAAAATTAAAACAATAAAACCAGGCCAATCATACGGTCCAAATGGTTGTGTAATCCGACCAAAACAGGCTGATTGGCCCGTTTAAATATTTACAAGTCATCAGCTCGACCAGCGGAGTGCATTTTGTGCTGACACTGAACAAATATTAGTCCTCGATGAACAATATTTTGTATTTTTATTTAGTTGTTTGTTTACTGTACAATTAGCGATCCGGTATTTCATCGGATGTTAAACAACTTATCTTCTGAATTGACATAGATCATGATATGAATTCTAACATACATAGATACATATACTCACAGCTATAAATCCCTAGAAGGTATTAGAAATTCCTCAGTCTCCTTTGGAACCCCTTTACTTACTTTGGAACTCCTTTTACCCCACTCGGTAAAGGTTGTTGGTGATGGGTGTCCAACCGCATCGCCCAAAAATCCCGATACCATAAATTACATAACATAACATAACATAAACGTTCACGCCGTTTATTCCCGAAGGGGTTGGCAGAGGTACTAATACTTCTGAACTCACATGGCAGCGCCATCTAGTGTCCAGAGAAGGTACCCACGTTTTGCTTAGACAGTGTACTCACGTGATAGGGGGCAGGCCTATCGCCGTTTTGTACGAATACACTGTCACATGACTAAGTACAATTCAGCCATGTGGGTTTCCTCACGATGTTTTCCCTCACCGTTAACAACCATGTTAAATTAACCACACATATGACTTTAGAAAAGACAAATTGGTGTAGGCCCGACCCAGGAATGGAACTCACGCCCTTCTGTTTACGAGCGGGTGTTCTACCCACTGGACTATCATATCGTCTATACCATAAATTAAAAGCCCCAATAACGTTAGTCGCCTCTTACGTACACCCACCGGAAGAAATGGATAGTGCTATTATTAGCCGACACTACACAGCTATCGCATTTTAAAGTAAGGAGAAAAAAAAACAATTTATACACATTTACATGTAAATGTAATTGCATTTATTAGTGGAAATAGATGGTCTAAAATTACTGCCTTTTACAAATCATTCTCATATCTCGTACTTGTCTCTTGCGAAATATATATATATATGTGGCAGTATGCTATAGCAAATAAGATGTGGTAGTTTCAAATAACATGTGGAATCTTAGCATAGAATAGGTAGGTGTTCCTTCTATTTTTCGCAAGAGACAAGTCCGAGATATGAGAATTAATTGTAAAAGGCAGTAATTTTAGATTATCCATTCCCACTAATGTTACATGTACAATTTTTTGAGAAATACTTATTAGTCTAACCATCTGGCAAATAACTACACTCGATTTAAAAATTGCCAATAAAACAAAATTAAAACAATAAAACCGGGCCAATCATACGGTCCAAATGGTTGTGTAATCCGACCAAAACAGGCTGATTGGCCCGTTTAAATATTTACAAGTCATCAGCTCGACCAGCGAAGTGCATTTTGTGCTGACACTGAACAAATATTAGACCTCGATGAACAATATTTTGTATTTTTATTTAGTCGTTTGTTTACTGTACAATTAGCGATCCGGTACTTCATCGGATGTTACTCAAATGGCAGCGCCATCTAGTGTCCAGAGAAGGTACCCACGTTTTGCTTAGACAGTGTACTCACGTGATAGGGGGCAGGCCTATCGCCGTTTTGTACGAATACACTGTCACATGACATGACTAAGTACAACTCAGCCATGTGGGTTTCCTCACGATGTTTTCCCTCACCGTTAACAACCATGATAAATTAACCACACATATGACTTTAGAAAAGACAAATTGGTGTAGGCCCGACCCAGGATTGGAACTCACGCCCTTCTGTTTTTCGGGCGGGTGTTCTATCCACTGGACTATCATGTCGTCATGGGGTGAAGATGGTAAAGTAAAGGTTGTTGGTGATGGGTTTCCAACCGCATCGCCCAAAAATCTCTTAAAAGACCGAATACCGTTAGTCGCCTCTTACGTACACCCCTCTTCACTCTTACGTACCTCGGTAGAAACGGCGTAGTGCTATTCTAAGCCGACACTACACGGCGAATCCTAAGTGTTTATCATATGTGATAATATATTACACACTTATACTCAGGATTTCTAAACGGGTAGCCAGAGCATCTGAATTGTAAATCCCTCTGCCACTTTTGGGATCTTAATGGTAGAAACATGTGGTGTAAAATATGATATTGCAAAAAAAATAGCAAGAAGAATGGTAATATGATTTGGGCATGAAGAATGTATAAAAGTAATAGCACATACATACATATACTCACGGCTATAAATACCTAGAAGGTGAAACCAAAACTTCAGAAAAAAAAACAGACACTTTCGGAAGTTGGGTGGGAAAAAACATTGTAAACTAAATAAAGGGTTCTTGTAGGGAGACTTGACACCAAGCCAAAAATTCAGAAAAAATTCATCCTATTATGAAGGGCCTGTATGGAAAGATTTATGAATGTAAATGAAGCAGGATGGGTTTGCTAGGATCGTACAAGTAGCGTCTCTGCCTACCCTAATGGAACTTTATGGCGTGTAACAAAAAACTAGGTTTGTATCGGTCGTATAGCGCACTGAGAACAAAATAAGTGGATCAATTAAGCACAGTTTTTAATTCCGTCTATCGACTGTGATGGAGAAGTTGTAATCATTTATCAATAGTCGTCGTAGGCACAACTCTTTAATAGATTTACATCTAAAACCATTACGTAATAGCTAGTAAATAAAATATAACATACACAACATAGTTTTTAAATATTGATATAAATATTAAGTCAATAAAAAAACCTTTTCACAAAAACATAGTCGCTATTAGTTTATCGTGGATACAGAAGTCCGATTTTATTTTTCTGTAACCACTCACAAACGTTTTTAGTCCGTATAAAAATAGGACTTATTTACCTAAGGTTCCGTATGTATTATTAATACTTTAGATATCAAGTTTTAAACTTAATTGTTTTTTTAATACTATTAATATTATGAATGTGAATGATTTGATATTTAAATGTTTGTGTGTTTGAGACGAGAAGGATCCTCAAGTACATCATGTATATGAATGCAACTTGACGGAATGCAAGATAATGACCCAAATTACGACATAGGATACATTTCATCCCGGGAAAATTTCGGCTATTCCCAGTAGTCTTACTCGATAGTCTTACCAGTAGAACTATTGGGATTTTTGCCCCAATAGACTTCCCTCGTCCCTATAGACAAGAATGGTTTTATCCAAAAATATCTCTCTTTAAAGGTCAAAACAACTTGTAGTTTATGCGCTCCTAGTACTTCAATCGAAAATTATATTTACATTCATTTTTAGCTCCTTTTGTTATAATTTCCAAAAAACACCTTTATCTCAGTTATCCCAATACACTAATAAAAACATATCTAAAAGGTAATGTATCTCTGATTAATAAATCAGTAACACTGAACATTAGAAACAATAGTATGTTATATTAATAAGGTCCTCTCATGTCATATAGTTACGAGGCCTATGTTTTAAAACAATCTGTTCAGTAAGACTATTGGGAAAAAAAAGACATAGACAATGTTTTACTTTCAGTAAGACTATTGGGAAAAAAAAGACATAGACAATGTTTTACTTTCAGTAAGACTATTGGGAAAAAAACTCCCATTAGTCTTACTGGTAAGATGATCTAGTAAGACTACAGAGAATAGCCGGAAAATTTGACTAGTAAAATATTCACGGCTGTTTTTTTATTATTATATAAGGACATTATTTATACCGTGATAGCCCAGTGGGTAGAACACTCGGTTTTCGTGCAAACGACTAGTGTTCAAATCCTGGGTCGGGCCTACACCAATTTGTCTTTTCTAAAGACATATGTGTGGTTAATTTAACATGGTTGTTAACGGTGAGGGAAAACATCGTGAGGAAACCCACATGGCTGAGTTGTACTTAGTCATGTGACAGTGTATTCGTACAAAACGGCGATAGGCCTGCCCCCTATCACGTGAGTACACTGTCCATGCAAAACGTGGGTACTCTGAACACCAGGTGACAAAGTCACGTGATGTTCAGAGTACCCACGTTTTGCATGGACAGTGTACTCACGTGATAGGGTGCAGGCCTATCGCCGTTTTGTACGAATACACTGTCACATGACTAAGTACAACTCAGTCATGTGGGTTTCCTCACGATGTTTTCCCTCACAGTTAACAACCATGATAAATTAACCACACATATGTCTTTAGAAAAGACAAATTGGTGTAGGCCCGAACCAGGATTTGAACACTAGTCGCTTGCACGATAACCGAGTGTTCTACCCACTGGGCTATCACGGTTGCTTCCAAAAGTGGCTGAGGAATTTCTAATTTTTTAGCTCTGGTTACCCCGTCTAGGGATTTATAGCCGTAATTATATGTATGTATGTATGTCTTACCAGTGGAACTTATGAGAAAAAATCCCAGATAGCCTTACTGAGAATAAGACTGTCTATGTCATATTTGTCCCATTAGTTTAACTTAATATACATTACTAGCTGGCCCGACAGACTTCGTGCTGTCAAAGTTAATGACAAAATTGTAGGCGTGTTATTCGGTACTCTTAGTTTAATCAGCCGTGAATATTTTATGGTTAAAATTTTTCGGTTTATAAGTATCCTATTTGATACTTTGGGTCATTATCGAGCATTCTGAACAATCTGAGGACCTGAAAGAACTAGGAGCGCATAAGTTACAAGTGGTGTATGTCTTCATATTCATGTTCATTACATAAATATCTTTCACAATTTCACAACACACAACACAACACAACAATGTTTCTGTAGATAATTTTTAACATAGCGATGAGTTGATGAGAGTGAGATGAGCCCATACCACAAGTCATTAAGTTGTGCTTACTTTGGGCCTAACTTGATCCGTATCATTTATCCGTTTCTATAAAATAAAAATACCTAGGCTGGCATTGTACAAGATCACCACCGATGGATGGGTACTCAGGTCGGAGAAAGGGCTATCACATGGTCACTATTAATTTGTATTAAAACATCGTAAACAAATCAACATGATTATATTAATTTATCTCAACAACAGACTTATATTTACTTAATTGTCAGTGAATTCGTAGCGATAGGCTTCGATCACGTAATACCGAACTTAAACTCAAACGTTCACGCCGAATATCCCCGAAGGGGTTGGCAGAGATTAGCGGATTTCTACCCACTGAGCTATCACGGTGTTTTTAAAAAGTAAATATGTAGTTAGATAAAGCAACAAGAAACCAACCGCTCACATCATATAATGAACCAAATAACCAAATATATTAAGACTCAGAAAGGGTAAGCAGGTGCGTGCAATGTCAATGATTTAGGAAGACATTTAGCAAGATTTGTGGAGCGGCGGAAAGACATCATCTTTAACTGCGACGTTCAGCTCGATGGAACCAGCGAGTAGATGTAAATTCAGAAAACTCAAACGTTCACTCCGTAAGGGGTTCGCAGAGGTACTAATACTTCCGAACATCACGTGAAATTGATGCTTCTGAACGTCACGTCACGAAATTGTCACCTGGTGTTCTGAGTACCCACGTTTTGCTTGGACAGTGTACTTACGTGATAGGGGGCAGGCCTAACGCCGTTTTGTACGAATACACTGTCACATGACTAAGTACAGCTCAGCCATGTGTTTTTGTCACGATGGTTTCCTTCATCATTAACAACCATGAAAAATTTACTACACATAAGTCTTTACAAAAGACAAATTGGTAGTATATATAACGGCACGGCTAAAGGGTAAGCAGGTGCGTGCAATGTCAGTGATTTAGGAAGACATTTAGCAAGATTTGTGGAGCGGCGGAAAGACATCATCTTAACTGCGTCGTTCAGCGTGATGGAACCAGCGCGCGCTGAGTTGGAATTAGTTCGCAGCCATCCAGTATTACGGTGGTTCATACTAACATCTGTGGTCTATTTAGATTATTAACTAACTGAGCTGTATTTAGATTGTTAACTAATGCCGTGTAGAGTCGGCTTAAAATAACACTAGCCCATTTCTTTCGGTGGGTGTACGTAAGAGGTGACTAACGGTATTGGGGCTTTTAAGGGATTTTTGGGCGATGCGGTTGAAGACCCATCACCAACAACCTTTATTCCACCATCTTTTCCCAACGCAACTTCCAAAAGTGGCGGAGGAATTTCTGATTTCCTAGCTCTGGCTACCCCTTCAAGGGATTCATAGTCGTGCGTATATGTATGTATGTAACAAACTTTAGAAATACAAGTCGGGTTTAGCATTATGCGGTAGAGGTAGCAATTGTTAAGAATATCACTAGGAATTATGATAGCTATTGTTTAGAATCGGCTTGCAATGGCATTGGTCATCGATTTCACCGTTGACAATCGTGATAAATTAACCATACATATATCTTTGGAAAAGAAAAATTGGTGGCCCATTTTTGTGTCTAGACCACAGATCTGTATTTGAATAGTTAACGCAAGTGTCATTTCTTGTATTCGCTGGGTGCGCGACGGCAGCGCCAACTAGCGTTCACAATTATGGCGGACATTGAAATGTCAAACGGGCGGCTGTAAACAAACAAATAATTTCAAGAAAGTATCGTAATTTATATATATTCTATTTGATCATGTAAATCTATAGCGTCGATAATAACGCTGATGTTTTGGATTACCCGTCTAGAGTGACAACAAATAAATTACAGATAGTATACACGGACTTTCTCATCGCTGACTTCACGAGAAGTAAGTACAGAAATAAATAAATGTTATCGAATAATACATTTTATAAATATTGCAGATGATAATTTATGACTGTATTGTTGTAAGTAATGAACTCTTTTTATGTATTTTCAGTTAAATATGGCCAAATTAATTATAAAAACTGGATTCCAAGCAATAACACACGACATCACTTTGCAACTACAAACGACAATAAAAGGAAGAAAATTAGTTTTAGCTCATCATGTGCAAGATGTGAAAGAAATTAAATCTGAAAATAATAATAAACAGATTCTGCCAAAGCGTTCTTTTACTGGTAAAAACATAATAAATCTATAAAAATTATGAAGTTAGGTGAATACTGTTGTTAGTTATCTGTTAAAGTAGATTGTTCTGTTCTATTATTGTGTTCTTAAATAAAAGTAAATTGTGTTATATATTTTGTTTTATTGAGTTCTGCAAATTTACTAATACACAACAAATATGCAAAATATCATCTGTATGGCAAACAAGTTTTAATAAAGTCTCAGCCGTTGCATTATCGACATGAATCCTAACCCAAGCGATACTGATGTAAGTAGCATAAGTCTCATCTCTTGAAAATTCCCTTTTATCACTTCGAAAAGGTGGCATAACAATTCCTATTTCTTTTCCACTTTCATTTAAATTTTCTTTATTTATGGAAGTCCTTTGTCAGCCAAAACAATGTCTCCATTTTCTAAATACCTAATCAACTAATCCTGATTCAACTGTTATTTGAGCATAGCTTTTCCTTCCACCGGCCACTTTTGAAATAAAGGAAATGAAGCCTCCGAGTGTAATACCTATGAGCACCTTTGCAGTAAATCCTTTCTTGTAGCACTACACACGATAATCAACTGTAGATGGTATTTCTACTTAAAACTCTGTACCATCAATAATGGCTCTAGTGTTACTGTAATTTGGATGAAAGCAAGCCGGCATTTGCAAGCAAGGTTGCTCGATGAGCAAAAGTCTTTACAATAGTATTACATCCTTGGTGCTTGGTTTTTTTTGACAAACTTGATAATCTTCAAATTGTTTGATATTTCAATTTGAACTTCAGAATCACATATATCTTTGCCACTATGTGCATAAATATTGCAGATGAATGTTTTCCCTTCATTTCCGACACGCGAAAATATATTAACTTGGCATTATTTGTAAATTTTAGTACTATGAATATTTTCCATCATTTCAATTACACTTTGTGGGAGTCATGTTAGAGCGCACACTACTGCGGACTCAAACGCACATAGCAGCGTCTCACTCATATTCCTACATCGCGGAGTGTAAATGTTTTTCGAGTTAAGCATAGATACAAATTGGCCTAGACCTCGCTTTTATAACATACCCTTTTTATATTATAAATCGATAAAGGACATCAAACTTAACAACTTTGCCCATGGAATGCCTATCTAAAATATTTTAATTTTCAAAAAATAATAATAATTAAAAATTGTCGTACCTAGTTCAAACTGAGAATGTATACAATGAGATTCCTTGCTTCAGTGAAAATAAAAAATAAAAAAAAAACATTTGATATATGCTTTTCGCTCTGTAAACAAAAATATAACTTCTTTCTGTATTTTCCAGTTGTATTGATCGTCGTTGAAAAATAATATCATGAAAATAAACCGGTAAGCGAGCGATTGAACTGGAAAATACCGAAAGAGGTTATGTTTTTGTTTACACCATAGATCAAATGTTTTTTTTTATTTCTTATTTTCACTGAAGCAAGGAATCTAACTCTATACATTCTCAGTTTGAACTAGGTACGACAATTTTTAATTATTATTTTATTTTAAAAATTACAATATTTTAGATAGGCATTCCATGGGCAAAGTTGTTTAGTTTGATGTCCTTTATCGATTTATAATATAAAAAGGGTATGTTATAAAAGCGAGGTCTAGGCCAATTATAAGTTGGTACACAGCAGGGTGTACTGGCCAGTATATCTTTGCTGTTCCCACAACTTGATTAGCCGCCGAATGTTCCTTTTTTTGCCACAGTGCGCGCTGTGATCGATTCGAGTTCCCCCACCCCCTACTTTGCACCCAGCGAATAGAAACCAAGCGTGCCATTATTTTTCCACCTACTGTGACGTCACATGAGCAATTTGGTGATTGGAACTACCCGTCAGCGCGTAAACGATTCAATCGATTATATTCGAGTGCATCGACAGACGAATGATAAATTGACAGAAGAATGATAAATCTAGAATTATACCTGTTTTTTAATAACGCTATTTTTTCATGGTCTCATTTTTATTCTGAGCAACTCTTCCTACATTTTTTTCCTCCACCACTACATCTTCTCGGAGAACAACGATCTAAATCAGTGAGTTAATTAATCAGTCAGAGTCAGTTAATCAGTGAGTAGTTCAGTTGCCTTTATTATTATAATAACTAGTCCTTATTGATAACCTACCTAATTGACTAGTTTAATAATTTGTTCTCGGAAAGTTGATTTTAAAATTTTACAAAATGATTTTAAAAAAACCCCGAGAAGAAATTTTATCTACAAAAAAGCCAGTAGAAGGCGCTATGACAAAATATAATACAACCCAGAACTAATTCGGATTTGAAAAAAACAAACAAATAAAATAACTTGTAGAGAAGGAAAAATAATCAAGTATTTTTTTTTCGTTGTCTGTTTTTCTCCAGGCTGTATCTCATAAACAGTGATAACTAGAAAGCTGAAATTTTCACAAATGACGTATTTCTGTTGCCGCTATAACAACAAATACAAGTAAAAAAAGGATTTTAAGGGGGGCCCCTTACAATAAACGTGTTTTTTTCCGTATTTGTTTGCTCAATATTAAAACGTTAATAAGTAGATACCTAAAATTTTCACAGTATATTTACTTGTATATCACCTTTCAAAATAAATAATTAAATAACAGTAAAGTAAATATCAAAGGGGCTCCCATACAAAAACGTTATTTTCTATTATAGATGATAGTACGGAACTCTTCGTTTGTTCAATATTGGAAACAAAAAAAAAACAAAGTAGTGTAACACACTCTTCAACATTTGCTGAATATGTAGAATAATCAGAAGCAGTAACAGAATTAAATTTTCTCATTTGTGTAATGAATGAATGATGTCTTTACTAAGGTTTGTAAACCAGTTAAAATCTATGAAGATAATTCAGCAGCTGTAGCTATTTCTAAGTATGGAAACTTTACAAAGAATTCTAAGCATATTGAAGTTCACTATCATTTTGTAAATTAAATTTTTTAGCAGGGAAGTATACAAAATAGAGTCAGAAAATAAAATTGCAGATAACTAAATTTAAAGAAATATAGTTCCCTAATTGATTATAATTACTGTAGTACTTAAGAAGCTTTGAACTTATGTAAGGAGGCGTGTTCGTGTATATATGTACATTTATATTGGCAACACTGAGTGAAGGATAGAAGTAAATAAAGACTGACACATACCACACGTTAAGAAATGTAGCTTAGAGAAAAACTTGTAACTAAAATTAAACTGTTATTTTATTAAATAAAAACAAAGTTAAAACAAGAGCATTCCAATTAATTATTTAACAGAAACATTGTAGTAATAAAAATATTTTAGATACATGGAACATCCATCGCGAATATTATCATTTCTCTGTTCCCAAAATCGATTAGAATTAGAATCGAATACAACTATCTGTGTAGGTACAACACATTTTGCTTAAAATGACAGAAATATGACAATAGCTACCGTACCGTGTAGCTGATTGACAGGTGAAAATATCGTTCATTTTGATGTTCATTGCGTGTTTTAATAGACAAGCCATACTAGATAGCTTTGTAACTAAAAGCGGCAATGTATTGTAAATTAAGCGATACACACTCGTTTAAAAGTTTTTGAGTGTAAAACCACAACGAACACGAAATAATTGATTTTGCAATAAAAACCACATAATCTAATAATAAAGTGACCTACCGATGAAAGGAAATCTTCCTATTAATTAGTCCCGCTTTATTTAGATAGTTTTTGCAACTCAATACGGCACAATTACGCATTTTTTATATTTAGCTTGACATCTGTCACCGAGAACGTTCGAGCACGGACTCAATCAAATGGCGATAAACTAAGATAATTTTACTCAGTTTTTACACGCGAAGTACATGCACATGCGGCATCTATTCAAATACATGTCTGTGGTCTAGACAGTTTATTCACGTGACAGGTTGCGGACCAATCACCGCTTTCTATGAAAACACTAACATTATAAAAATTATCCATGTAGGTTTTCATCAAAGCCGGTTCATACATACACTCACGGCTATAAATCTCTAAAGGGGTAGTCAGAGCTTCGGATTATAACTTTCCTCAGGCACTTTTGCAAGCAAGGTTTTTGTTGATGGGTTTCCAACCACTTCACCCAAAAATACCCTTAAAAGCCCCAATACTCTGAGTCGCCTTTTACAAACACCAACGAAAAGAAATGGGGTAGTGCTATTACAAGCTGACACTACACAGCTATCTAAGCCGACACTATACAACTAGCCGGTATTAAGTATATTTGTTAACCCTATACTTGACATTGTGAACTTAAATGCACAAAACATTCTGAAGAAAAAATTGGGCTAACATTATTATGCAGTCGTTTATTTTCGCACGAAATTGTAGTTTCCGAACGCTCCTCTGTGTCAGAAAAAAATATTATGTCCGTCTCGCTCACGCTTTGTCAGTGGTGATCAAAATGGCGAACCGTCCGGCTGCTCCCACGCACTTCAAGGTAAATATCGATTTTTATCCAGATTTATCTTACTTATTCGATTTAAAATGGCCTATTTATACATTCAACAAACCATAGCCTATTGTTGTGTAGAAATATTTTTGTGAAATATGCTTTCAATTTGTCAGAATTTAGAAGTTTTTTATAGTGTGCATTTAAATACACACCGCTTGATGCTATGCGATTGACACATTATTTGCTACGTGTATTTAAATGCACACTGCCTTATCTACAGTGATGCCCCGTTTTTAAGTTATGTATCTTTGAATGCACACTGCCTTACTTATGGGGTACAACATTTACCTAATAATGTATCCAATAATGCACATTGCCAGCAACACGACCGCTTATTTGTTATAGTAAACTAACTATAGTAAACCCTAAAAGTGACATACCTAAAGCCTAACACCACAACGCAAATAACAATTCACCCAACCCACATCGCTTAGCTTGCACTGCTTTCTTTTCAGACTACAAGATCTCAAAAAATACTTGCTTTGGTGCCCAAGTCCGGAGCTAAATCAGATGAAAGCTCCAGCGAATCTTCGGAAGATGAAGTCAAAAGGTGTATGACGCGTCCCTATGCCTCAGACGAGAGTTCCCCGGTGCGATCATTGGCGTCTTCCGTAGAAAACATAAACATCTCCGATAGTGATGACGGTGAGTATCGAGAAGTTTACACCATTGCTGCCATCCACGAAGAGCCGTTGTTGCGACAAGCACAACCTATCTTACGTCCGAAAAATGTGATGGATTCTACTCCAAACTCACCCTCAATTCTTCAATGTGATCCTGACATAATACCACCGTCACCATCCGTGTACATCCCACCGTCACCGTCCGTGGATTCAAACTGCAGCCCTGCACCTGCAGCAGAAACTACTACGCCTCTTCGTGTTGGTCGTTCTAAGAAATCCCGGCTGATCGTAAAGAAAACTATCTTGAAACCGACCAAATTGTTTCCAAAATGGACAAAAGTGAAGTTGATTGGAACAGCAGAAATAGAAGACACATTGTTTGAATATACTGATGTCGAGAAGTCACCGCTTGATTACTTCAAATTATTCATTTCGGATGACATCGTGGATTTGATTGTGCACCATACTAACCTCTATTCAGTGCAGAAAAAGGGCTCTTCTATAAATGTCACCAAAGACGAAATAAGAGATTTCCTGGCGATCAATATTCTCATGGGCGTAGTAGATATGCGGGCATATACTGATTACTGGTCTAATGATTTCAAGTATAGAAAAATTGCTGACGTGATGACGCTAAAAAGATTTCAGGCTATTCGTCGCTACATACATTTCAATGACAACATGAAAGATGATGGCGATAGATATTTCAAAATACGGCCATTAGTGGAAAAACTCCGTCGGAACTGCGCAGCCAATATTCCTGAAGGGAAACGTTTCAGCATAGATGAGATGATGGTGCCTTACAAAGGCACCAGAGCCGGCAGTCAAAAACAGTATGTCCGCAACAAGCCCAAAAAATGGGGTTTCAAGATATTTGTTCGGGCTTCACCATCTGGTCTTGTCTATGATTTCATCATTTATGGAGGGGACGACACTTTCCGACACCATACTTTTACTACAAAAGAAAAAAGTATGGGTCTTGGCGCTAAAGTAGTAATTGCCTTAGCTAAATCCATAAAGCAAAAACCATGCTCGGTGCTGTACTTTGACAATTTATTTACGTCCGTTGAGTTGCTGCATCATCTACGGAATGAGTATGGGATATTCTCGCTGGGAACTGTCAGGGCAAATCGTCTCCGAGGGGCAGAAAAGAAACTGCCATCTGACAAAGAATTGAAGAAGAAAGGACGGGGAGCCTTTGCACAAGTTGCGTCCAACGAACACAATATCGCTGTAGTAAAGTGGTTTGACAATAAGTTTGTCTTAGCTGCAAGTACTTATGTCGATGCCCACCCAGTGCAGAATATAATGCGCTATAAGAAAGAAGAAAAGAAGAAGGGGCTAGTCTCATGCCCGAATATAATAAAGCACTACAATGCAAACATGGGTGGGGTTGATTTGGCCGATATGCTGGTGGCTTTGTACCGGACCGATTTGAAAGGTCATCGTTGGTATTTACCACTATTCTCGCAGCTTCTGGACATTGCTGTAAACAATGCCTGGTTGCTGTACCGCCGTGAAAATAGTGGTAAACAAAAACTGATGCCTCTCAAAAAGTTTCGCGTTGCGCTGTTTAGACAACTGTGTTGTTTTGAGAGGAGTTCACATGATCTACAACCGGGTTCTTTACCTAAAACTGTAAAAAAAGTAAAGAAGCCGGTTGCAGAAAGGCCTGATGATGCTACTCGCTATGATCTCGTGGCACATGTTCCTACTTTTACAACCAAAGGCAGGTGTCGGAACTGTACAAAAAACCAAACAAAACATTTTTGCCAAAAATGTAATGCAAGGCTATGTTTAGTTGAAGGCCGAAATTGTTTTGTAGATTTCCATACCAAGTAAATTATTTAAGACTGATTATTTTTTAACTCTACGACTGAATTATGTGAGAAAACGGATCTCAAATAAAAGATAGCTTAAATAGTAGGTACGTAGTTTCAAAGAATTTATATGGTGTTACCATACTTACTTATACTTATAAGTTCCTAAAAGATCTCAAGACCATTTTGTATGTTTAGTGATAAGTTTAAAACCTTTTTTATGAAACTATGTGATAGCTTTTTGTTAATAAATGTTTTGATTTTATGCATAGGAGATATGGCAGTGTGCATTTAAAGACACTTGCTCTTATAATAGTTATGTTATTGTTACCCTGGCACTGTGAACTTAAATACACATATAATATCCTGAAAACTGAAATTCAGAGATTTTTTATTTAATTTTTCCTTACTTCCAAATAGTCCACTTATTATAAAAAAAAGGCAAAATCTATTTTTTTTTACCATAGTAATCTCTGCCAAGTATAGGGTTAAGCGACATGATAGTCCAGTGGGTAGAACACCCGCCCGAAAAACAGAAGGGCGTGAGTTCCAATCCTGGGACGGGCCTTCACCAATTTGTCTTTTCTAAAGTCATATGTGTGGTTAATTTATCATGGTTGCTAACGGTGAGGGAAAACATCGTGAGGAAACCCACATGGCTGAGTTGTACTTAGTCATGTGACAGTGTATTCGTACAAAACGGCGATAGGCCTGCCCCCTATCACGTGAGTACACTGTCTAAGCAAAACGTGGGTACCTTCACTGGAAACTAGATGGCGCTTGCCATGTGAGTTCAGGAGTATTGGTACCTCTGCCAACCCCTTCGGGGATAAACGGCGTAAACGTTTATGTTTATGTTATGTTTATGTTGTAATAGAAACAACTTTTGATTTTCGGATATTTTAATCGCGTGTTATCACATTATTTTTAAAGCCCGACGTTTCGAAAACTTTTCAGTTATCATGGTCACGGGAAGACTGAGGTGTTATTTGTCATTATACAGTACTATAAAATTATTAATACTAACTACCTTTTAAGTTACATTACGCGCGATTAAAATATCCGAAAATGAAAAGTTGTTTCAATTATAATGTGCAATCGTGAAAATCTTAGAAAATATTAAGTATATTTGATTCTACTGAACATAGATCCTCGAGTTTTATTTTAATTCTTATTAAGAGAGTGCAAACGACTAGTTTTCAAATCCCGGGTCGGGCCTACACCAATTTGTCTTTTCTAAAGACATATGTGTGGTTAATTTATCATGATTGTTAACGGCGAGGGAAAACATCGTGAGGAAACCCACATGGCTGAGTTGTACTTAGTCATGTGACAGTGTATTCGTGTAACGGCGATAGGCCTGCCCCCTATCACGTAAGTACTCTGTCCATGCAAAACGCAGGTACTTTGAACACCAGGTGACAAAGTCATGTGATGTTCAGAAGTATTAGTACCTCTGCCAACTCCTTCGGGGATATTCGGAATGAACGTTTATGTTATGTTATTAAGAGATACAGTTTTGGAATTAAAACAACCTACATATATAAAAAAGTTTCAAATACGACTATTGAGAAATGATAACAATTTAAAAAGGCTGCCATCCGAAGTCCTATAGATAAAAGGGCATAAATGCAGTCAATCGCGATTGACTGATTCAATATAAAACATAGTAAGGCCTTATACTCGGCATAAGGGCTGAGTTTGATTATTTCTTTTAACCAGTTTTTTTCAATATCTTTTTTCCGAATAAGCCACTGGTGGGCAATAAGCAGGGATAAAGGGCTGTCACATGATCACTTTAATTTGTCTAAAGACATCGCGAGCAAATCAACAATTGATATCATGTATTTGTCTTGATTTCTCACAGCACTTTGATATTGTTTTCAAGCCTCATTCACCTAAACACGACGCAATTAAAAAGTAGTCACTATACTAAAATGAACTAGATGAGGCGGTATTTCGCGTGATATTTCGAAGAATAAGCATCGAAAAGCAGAATAATTAAATATAAATCATGACTGAGACCTCTAAATATGTGAAAAGCCAGCGCAAAACTTTATCAATGTTCTCGGCTGGGTGTGCCAAAACATTTTGGGCTCATTTTCAACCGACATCAAAAGCACGTGTTGTTCTCGTTTCAAATTTTACTTCCTTTATCCATTTAATTTAGTAATCGTCAACTTAAAAGCTTATTTGAGGAATCTTTTATGTTTATAGGATCTTGTTTGTGACATTTTATGAATCTTTAGCCGTCTTTTAAATCACAAAAATATATAGGATCTGGTTGAAATCAAAGATTAGTTTAACAATTAAAACTTCAGCTATTGCTGAATGCTGTCTAGTATCGGCTTAGAATAGCACTACCCCATTTCTTCCCATGGGTGATCGTAAGAGGCAACTAAGGGTATCGGGTCTTTTTTTAGCTAGGCTAGGCCAGACATTTAGAAAAAAATCTAAAGATAAGGTCCGATTAGGTAAAAAATTTTGATTAATAAAGATGAAATGAAGATGGGAAGGCAACAAACGTCTTTATGATTCGTAAAATATCAAGGAGAGGGCAGGAATACGAGGGGCATGCCAAAAGAAACTAGATACTCAAAAATTATGAACTTTATTCTTTATTACGCATTATTCACCCTGAGCACGTATACACTTTTCCATACGTCTGAACCCATTGGAAAATACCTGTGACCACTCATCTTAAGATACCTCAGAGATCTCGTAATTATATACAACCAGCGCATAATTTGCTTTCAAACCACTTCCCCTTTAGTTTTTCTTTGATTTTTGGAAACAAGTAAAAATCAAAAGGCGCTAGGTCTGGGTAATATGGCGGGTAAGGGAGAACTGACACATTTTGCACGAGTTGAAAAAGTCGTTCTGGCAGACGTGTGCGGGGCCGCATTGTCGTAGTGCCAGAGAAGGTGCCGGATTTCTGACTTCAATCGCTTGTCACGCTGATACTACTGTTGGAGCACAAACTGTCACATACCATTCAGAGTTCACCGTTCTTTCAGTTTCTAGCACAACAGTAGCAATATGACCCGTTTTGCAGAAAAACGAGGCGACCATTTGATTCTGTGCGCTTCGTGCACGGCGACATTTCGTTGCAGTTGGCTCGTCTTCAAAGCACCAAACAGTCGACTGTCGCTTTGATTTGGGATTATAGTTCTAAAGCCATGTTTTGTCACCAGTCAGTATGTCACATACGTTTTTTTTCTCGCCTCCGTTGAATTTATCTATAATGAATAAGCACCAATCCACCCGACGTCTTTCAGCTCATCGGTAAGTTTGTGCGGAACCCATCTCGAACAACGTTTATGGAGAGAAAGGTGGTTGTGAATTAAGGTTTGTATTGCTGCTGATCCAATTCCTAGTTCTTGCTCTAGCTCTACATATGTAATTCGTCGGTTTTCGCGAATAAGTTCGACTGCACGAACGTTTTCTTTCGTGACCGCGGTTGGCGGCCGTCCTGTCTTCGCTTCATCTTCGAGACATCCCCGTCCTCTTATAAATTCAGCAAACCAATTGAATACTGTTGCTCGGGAACAAGCAGACTCACCAAAAGTAGAAACCAAAAGTTCAAAACATTCTTGAGACTTTAAACCTTTTTTTAAAGTCATAATTAATCATAGCGCGAAAATCACGTCGACTGAGCTCCATTGTTGCAAGTGAATTTCCGCCAGATTCTCGGAAAAATTATGCTCATTCAAATAAAAAATAAATAACAGAAGTGTGTTCTATATTCAAATATGTCAATAAAAAACCAGCCTATAAGATGGTGTATAGCTTGCCAGTGTCAATAAAATGAGAAAAGAGTATCTAACTTCTATTGGCATGCCCCTCGTAACAGTAAAATACTGTTATCAGTTAGCTGCTTCGGAGCATAAAAAAATATCAATGTTTTTAATTTCTTAGCCAGTAGTTATGTCGAAAATAGGCTTAAATTTACGTACAATTACTATCACTATACAAACTACTACTGTGGTAGTAACCTTCGGTTGTGGTAAGAGGTGACTAAGAGTATAAGGCTTTTATAAAAGGGTTTTGGTGATGCGATTGGTGACCCATCACCAAAATCATTTATTTTATAATCTTTTCTCCACTTAACTTCCAAAAGTGACCGAAGAATTTTCAGTTTTTGAAGCTCTGACTACCCCTTTTAGGGATTTATAGCCGTGAGTATATGTATGTATGATGATGATAGTTATTCAATGGTGGTATATGAAAGATAGTATGTGAAACTATCTTATTAATGTAAGATATTTGCTGTGTAGTATCAGCTTAAAATAGCATTAAGCCATATATTACTCCGGGTGGTGTATTAGCCGACTAAGAGTTTGAGGCTTTTTTAGTGATTGCTGTGCGATGTAGTTGGAGACAAATCCTAACGTGACTAAGGAATTCTAACTACCCCTTATTGTAATTTATAGCATGAATATAGTTAAATGGTAGTAAATTAGAAGTTTAGTTTGAAAAAGGTAGCAGTAAAATCAAGAATAATATTAAATAAAATCCTAATTTGGAATTAAGATTTTACATTTTAAGTGTTCATATTCGTTTTGCGAAATAACATATTACAATAATGGCAGAACGCTCTTTAACGTTATGGTAGAAATTTAATTTTCTTCCTAAAAGCTTTAGCTCCGTTCTAATTTCAAAGAATATCATATTAAATTTTACAGGCTATATGTAAAACGTTTTGTGTGGGTGTAGGAATTGAGAAGATGAACAGATTAAGTATGGCCTACTCAGTAGAAAGTTATTTCGCAATAGTACACAAAAAAAAGTCAAATGGTTCAAAATATAGTTAATAAATAAAAGTTTTTGAACGTCAAAAGATTAAATTTACTGACTAATCCGTTTCTTCGGAAGGTGTTTGTAAAGAGAAGAAGCAACAGAGAAACTAATTACATTTCCTCTTTTTCATTTCTATTGACCACGCTAACCAAGTTCGGGTGGGCAGACTAACAACGACTATTGTGATAGTACTGTAATTATATTTTTGAAATTTTTCCCCCAGGGATTGAACCCGAGACCTTTGGATTTGAAGCTGAGCACTTTACCGCAAGGCTTCGGAGGTGTCAAGGGCGGATAGTTTTACCGTATTTGAATTTTCTAACTAACTTTAGGAAACAATGGTGTAAGCAAGAACTGGGATCCTTCATGTACCTTTAATTTTCAAACCGCGCAAATTAATTAGATTAAATAAACACTGTAACATAAAGTCTGACAGACACAAAAACACGTAAGGGATTTGTTTTCTTCCATTTGCTTCCGAAACCCTTAGAACACTTCACATAGGTGAAATAATTTTTCATACGAAATTCAATTTTATGTAAAGAATAGCGGAAGACATATACATATACTTACATACATACATACATATATATACTCACGGCTGTAAATCCCTAGAAGGGGTAGCCAGAACTAAGGAATCGAAAATTCCTCAGCCACTTTTGGAAATGATAGTGGGGAAAAGATGGTAAAATAAAGGTTGTTGGTGATGGGTCTCCAACCGCATCGCCCAAAAATCCCTTAAAAGCCCCAATACCGTTAGTCGCCTCTTACGTACACCCACCGGAAGAAATGGGGTAGTGCTATTCTAAGCCGACACTACATAGCATATACTCATGGCTATAAATCTCGAAAAAGGAGCTTCAAAATCAGAATTTTTTTCTGCCAGTTTTGAAAGTTAAGTTGGGATAAGGGTGTAAAATATGTGATTTTGGTAATGTGCATGTATGATAAATCGTTTTAAAGTCATTAAAAATTAATCGTCTCTTACAATCAACCATGGGAAGAAATGTGGTAGTGTTATTCTAAGCCGACACTACACAGCAGTATCTTTCATTCATTCTTTCTTCTAAAAAAAAAAGTCAAAAAGTTTATTTTTAGATTACTAAATTAAATAGAGGAAGGAAGTAAAATTTGAAGCGAGAAGAACACGTGCCTTTAATGTAGGTTGAATATGAGCCTAAAATGTTCTGGCACAGCCAGCCGAGAACATTGATAAAGCTTTGCGCTGTCTTATCATATATTTCTAGCATTGTGTCATGATTTACATTTAATTATCCTGTTTTTTTGGACTTATATTTATTGAAAACTATTCTTAGCGTACTTCAAAAAAGGAGGAGGATATCAATTCATACATACATACATACATATACTCACTCAAGATATCAATTCGTCAAGATATTTTATTTTATATTAACATAACATAACATATACTCACGGCTATAAATCCCTAGAAGGGGTAGAAGTATATTAACATAACATAACATAAACTTTCACGCCGTTTATCCCCGAAGAGGTTGGCAGAGGTACCAATACTTCTGAACTCACATGGCAGCGCCATCTAGTGTCCAGAGAAGGTACCCACGTTTTGCTTAGACAGTGTACTCACGTGATAGGGGGCAGGCCTATCGCCGTTTTGTACGAATACACTGTCACATGACTAAGTACAACTCAGCCATGTGGGTTTCCTCACGATGTTTTCCCTCACCGTTTACAACCGTGATAAATTAACCACACATATGTCTTTCGAAAAGACAAATTGGTGTAGGCCCGACCCGGGATTTGAACACTAGTCGCCTGCACGTCAACCGGTGTTCTACCCACTGAGCTAACACGTCGGCTCTATTTTATATTAACCAAACAAAAAAACAGGATCAATAGCAATAATGAATTAAATATAGATAGATGTCTGCCGAGCCACACTTGGCTTCTACGGCAAAATCATCCTATATAAGGTAGGGTCGAGCCCTTCGGTAGGTCGGGCCAATTGCTATTGGGACGTATATGGGCTGTTACAAGATATGAAGCCGAAGGTGGTAGCAGAGGTACTTATTCTTCTAAATATCACGTGAAATACTGTATCATCTTGTTAATTTCAGTTTAATAGCTATTTTTAAACGACGTTGCATTCACGTGATGTTCGCCCTTTGGACTCCCATCTCACCAAGAAGTTTAGCATTTAAATCAACCTTAAGGAAACGCACAGAAAGAAAACGTTTTATACATTTTTAATGTTCATTTGTGTGTCTAAGCAAAATATAAAAAAATGCCTTTTAGTAAAAGTCCAATTTGGCAAAACATTTTGATTTAAAAAGATGAAATCTAGATGGGTAAGCAATAAACGTCTTTACGATTTGTAATAATATTTAGGGAAGGGCAGGAAGAACAGTAAATTTTGTTATCAGTTAACTGTTTCGGAACATGAAAAAGAACAAGGTTTTTCAATTTCTTAGCCAGTTGTGTCGAAAATATTCTTAAATTGTATCGTACAATCATGAATCACGATAATTTTGAAATATATTCTGAATAAAACTGTATAAACCTATGAAAATAACTAAAGGAAAAATGGACAAAGTAAATTAATCAAGAGTGTTTTCGTGTAGAAGTAATTTATTTATTTAACCATATCCCAATGTAAGAATTCATTTCACAAATCCACCGGAGTAAATGACATCAAAAATTTAAATGTCGCAAAATTAATATCGTTTTACGATAATCAACTTTAGCGCTATGATTAAAAAGGTTAGAATGCTTTAAAAAATCTCCACACATGCGCTCTCCTAGAAAATTTAAATAAGGAACTAAGGTGTTCCATCATTTTCGTCAGGAAAGCAACCAGCCAGTTCGCGTTTGGAAACGCTGAAAAGAGGTCGTGTTAGCTAAGCGATTGTGCTTTGAAAATACGTAACCGGCGAAATACTTGAGCATTGTTTTTGAATTTCGAACTCACGTTTTAAATTTCGATTGTGTTGTTTTAGTGTTTATTTGACTTTAATAGAAGCAAATAAGGGGTTTTCAACGAAAAGGTAAGTTAAAAATTGTTATTTAGTTAAAATCATAAAAGGGGCGAATAAAATTATCCTGAAAATTGCTTTTCTTGTGTCAATACCTTTTGTTCGAGGATCTCTTTGTAATTAATTGATCACTCACATTTAATTAGGAAATATTTGGGCTTTAAGGTAACATTTATTTTAATTAAAATCATTTAACGATGTTTAGTGTTTTTTTGACATGAATTCCTCATGTGGGGATTATTACTCATAAATAAAAGATGTTATTAAAGGAAAGAAAAAAAATAAAAAATTATATATTATATATATTTATGAGTAATAATCCCCACATGAGGAATTCATGTCAAAAAAACACTAAATTATGTGATAGTTAGGCGTTTCCAACATTTGCATTCTATCTGAAAAGGTAGACAAGTGGCCGTCCGAATTAGTTAAAAATTCGGAGGTAGGAAACGCAAACACTACTTGAACGTGTAAAAAAAAAGAAACAAAGGATAGAGAAATTTCGCGCTGGATGCCAACTGACACTGTAGCTCAGTTGGCAGAGCGACGGGGGCGTATACCCGAAGGTCGCGGGTTCGATCCCCGCCAGTGTCGAAATTTTTCTTTCCTTTAATAACATCTTTTATTTATTTAACGATGTGTTTATCCTGCAAAGTGCTTTTGATTAAGGTAAACTTTTGGACAGAAAAACGCTCAGAATTTATTAGCATAATTAGCTTTGGGAGAATAAGATATGAATGAACTGTTTATGACAATTAATGCAAATCGTTCTTGATTATAACTTGAAACTAATAAAACTAACACTGATTTGTCAGTTTTTTTTTGTTTTGGTCCCATTAGGGGAGAATATTTCAATGATAAATAAATAGCCGTGTAGTGTCGGCTTAGAATAACACTACCCCATTTCTACCCGTGGGTAATCGTAAGAGGCGACTAAGGGTATAGGGGTTAATTAAGTGATTTTTGGGCGCTGTGGTTGGAGACCCGTCACCAAAAACATTTATTATTACCATCTTTTCCCCAATCAACTTCCAAAAGTGGCTAAAGAATTTGTCATTTCAAAGCTCTGGCTACCCCGTTAAGGGATTTATAGCCGTGAGTATATGTATGTATAAATAAATAAAATAAATTAATCTATCACTTCCAATGCCTCTAACTATCAATGTCGGAGGACACACCTTAACAAAATAGAGAGTGTGGTCAAAAAGGCAGGCGTCCGAAGTGATGATGGGTGAAGAAGAATAAAAGAGCATGTAGGAAAGTTATGAAACCATTGATGGATGTAAATGAACCTAGTGAGGCGTGTCAGGATCGTACAAAGTAAGCGGCTATAAATCCCTTGAAGGGGTAACCAGAGCTAGAACATTCCTCAGCCACTTTTGGAAGTTGCGTGGGGAAAACATGTTGAAATAAAGGTTGTTGGTGATGGGTCTCCAACCACATCGCCCAATAATCCCTTAAATGCCCCAATACCGTTAGTCGCCTCTTACGTACACCCATTGGAATAAATGGGATAGTGCTATTCTAAGCCGACACTACACAGAAATGTAAGTATGTGTTTTGTAAAATGCAGTGTGAAAGATGATACTGCAAATAAATAAATAATGAAATTTTAACATGGTTTGGGCACATAGAGAGGATGGATTAAAGTTATTTGGTGAAAGATACATATAGAGCCAATGTGGATGAAAATATTAGTAAAGGATGACCACAGAGGATAATTTTTTTACAAATATAGAACGTGCGTAAAAACCAGGCGTTCAAAGTGTAAATAATAAAAGGGCATGTTTAAAAATATTGATGGATGTAAATGAGGCTCGAGAGATTTGTCAGGATCGTGCTAAATAGCGATGGAAAGTATCTATCTACCCCTACAAGAAATAATAGCGTGAGTATATGTATGCATATACACAGCGGCCAATAAAACAGAAGCTGTTTAGAAGAATAATATTTTTTTGCCGTACTTCTATTTCTTGCTATTAACAACTGAAGAATAATAATGTATTTTTACCGTACTTGGATTTCTTGCTACTAACAACTGATATATATAGTGTGAGTGTAATTTTCTTTATTTAAACTTTGTTTACACCCTATAAATTACTAATTTACTTATACTCACGCCCGTTGTTCCCATCGGAGTAGGCAGAGACTATCGATCGCCTCGATCCTGACAAATTTCTCTTTCACATTCATTAATAATACATACCTATATAGATAACCATTTTTCAAGATACTTGTGAATAATTAAAGTTTTAAAAAAAACATCACAAGCGGGATTAAAGAAAAATTATAATAACTTCATTTAGAGAAACACACTTGGACCAAATAGAGAGTGTGCTCAAAAAGGCAGGTCTCCGAAGTATGAAGAATAAAAGAGCATGTATGAAAAGATTGATGGATGAAAACGAAGCAAGAGAGTAAATAAAGGATAAATAAAGAAAAGAAAAATTTTGATACTGGCGGGGATCTTTCCTTTATTTATTAGTAATAATTCCCACATGAGGTTTTCATGCACAAATACATTATGTTAATGGTTTTAAAATATGTTTTGGTTAGACAATTATTATCAAAACGGAGGTAAAGGCCCCAAAACTTTTCGGATTTTTGGGCGATGCGGTTGGAGACCCATCACCAACAAACTTTATTTTACTATCTTCTCCCAACTCAACTCTCCAAAAGTGGCTGAGGAGTTTCTAATTCCTTAGCTCTGGCTACCCCTTCTAGGGATTTATAGCCGTGAGTATATGTAGGTTTGTATGTATTAAAGAAAAACAACGAGTAGTAAACAGCGTTATGACGAGGATTTGAAAATGGAACATGCAGATGTGCAGAGCTGTCAGTTAATATTAAAAAATCTGGCTGTCAATCGAAAATAAACTTTCATGCATCTTTATTAAACACAAAATTCATTAGTCATTTTTTGAAGTTGAGCGGGAAAATATTGTAAAATAATGTTTCTTTCAAGAGATTCAATTCTGGTTTTGTGAAGTTAATTTGAGTTACTATCTTAAGTCTAAATAAAATATAATTATCAATTATTTCAGAAAAAGTAACTGTAATAGCTTAGTGGATACTACACAGTTTATTGTGCTGACGATAAGGGTTCAAATTCCGGGTCGGGCCTATACCAATTGATCATTTCTTAAGTGGTGTGGTAATTTATCACGGTTGTTGCCGATGAGGAATAACATCGCGAGGAAATCTATATGGCTTAGTTATACTTTGTCATGTGAGCTTATTCGTACAGAACGGCAATAGGCCTGCCCCCTATCACGCAAGTACGCTATTTAAGCAAAACGTGGGTACTAATACTCTGATGTTCAGAAGTATTAGTACCTCTGCCAACCCCTTAGGGGATATACAGCGTGAACGTTTGAGTTCTTTTTGGCTTTGCCGTATATGAGTAAAAAGGATACGGTTTTCCCTGATAAGTGCTATTGCTATGCTTGTCTAACTTATTGTATGTTTTAATGAACTTCTACTTCGGATTTGTAAGATGAATTGTTGTGAAGGGAACCTATAATCCTATAAATTTTGATAATTATTGACTCAGTAATAAATGAAAATATGTTTGTTTGTTTGTTCTAACTTGTTTTTAATTTTCTCGTTTATATAAATAGCTGCTGACGTACTGTCATCACCATGTAGGGTTCATAATGAAAACTAGTTCTGATTTTGTGTATACTCATACACAAATCAGAAATTACTTTGTGGGCCCAATTTACCGAAACCATTTCCTTAAAATATGTCATTGAATACTGTTTATGTGTGCTACATAAAAAAATCTTTTTTTTTCTTTTCTTTAAAAACACCTCAACAAACATTTTCCTTGTTGTCAAACCTTGTACTAAAAAAAATTAAAAAATAGATTTGTGTTTGCTCGAAAATTTTCTGGACACAGCCATGGTATCAGGCATTTCGCTAGTAATGTACATACAGACATATACTCATGGCTATAAATCCATTAACGGGGTAGCCAGAGCTTTGGAATGAGAAATTCCTCAGCCACTTTTGGAAGTTGATTGAGGAAAAGATGGTAATAATAAATGTTTTTGGTGACAGTTCTTCAACCACATTGCCCAAAAATCACTTAAAAAGCCCCTATATTCTTAGTCGCCTCTTACGATCACCCACGCGTAGAATTGGGGTAGTGTTATTCTAAGCCGATACTACACAGCAAATTAATAATGTAATCATAATTATTATCTTTCTAGGCTTTCAAGTGAATATTTCATTTAACTATTGCTTTGAGCTGGTTTTTTGACTTGACATATTTTATAATGAGGTTCTCTACACAACCTGATAAGAAATGTATTTATTTACAAAGAACTGTGAACAGCAAATTATATTTACATACATACATATACTCACGGCTATAAATCCCTTAACGGGGTAGCCAGAGCTTTGGAATAAAAAATTCCTCAGCCACTTTTGAAAGTTGATTGCGGAAAAGATGGTAATAATAAAAATCAAATTATATTTCTTGATAAACAATGCTAAGACACTATTGTAAGCCAAAAAACAAAAACTAGCAATACAACGTACATACATACTCTCGGTTATAAAACCCTTGAAGGGGTAGCCAGAGCTATGGAATTAGAAATAAGTCAGCCACTGTGTAATAAATGTTGTGAAATAAATGTTGTGAAATAAATGTTGTTCGTGAGGGGTCTCCAACCGCATCGCCCTAATTCCCTTAAAAGCCCCAATACAGTTAGTCACCTCTCACGTACACCCACCGCAAGAAATGGGATAGTGCTATGCTAAGCCGACACTACACAGTAACTAGCAATACATCCCATGGAAGATCGTGAAAAAGTTGCGTTCGTACATAAACTCATGCCAATAGTAACATTGGAGGAGGCAGTTACTTGTTCGCCATTTCACCGTCCTGTACAAAAAAAATTGCAACAGAGATTTCCATACGTCATCGAGCTCACAGGTCAGGGCTTTTACACCGAAATGCAAGCCTGCATAGATTCATTAGTCTCAGTCTTGTTTTCAGTAATCGGGAGAACTTTGTATTTGTTCCATCCACCATCTTGTCCCCTATTGATTTCCAAATGTAGCTGAGGAGTTTCTAAATCAGAAGCTCAGGTTAAAAAGCTTATTCCATTTGTCTGAATGAAGACGTCTGAAAGCCACTGAATCTGAATTCAGACTAGTGGAATAACGTTCAAACTGAAATTTGTGTAGTGGAATAACAAGCGTCTGCGGCAGTAACTTCGAAGGACGTCTGAATTCAGCAATGACAAAGTGTAATGGAATAATCCGTCAAAAAAAACTTATAAGGATCATTGCAAATATAGAACCCACCGTTAGTTGTAAACAATATTTTATTAAGTTCGGAATATTAACTTTACCCTGTATTTACATCCAGGAAATCTGTAAATTAGTCCGAAACCACCCAGAACACTACATAAAGAGGCAAGACATACAGCAGAGATACACTCTGCGGCACCGCGGTAACTTAGACCTACCACGCACACGGTTGCATTTACAATCCAATAATGCTCACATGATGTCGATTAGGATCTATAATAAATTACCAGATTATATAAAAAAGGAAGAAATATATAATAGATTTTTAATTTTACTAAAAAACTTTCTTATTGATAAATGTTATTATAGAGTGGAGGAATATCTTAGTTAAGGTTGAGCAATATTAGTACCAAATTTCTAAGTCATTCTTTATAGTTATCTAGTTCTGTAATAATACAATATCAATATTTAATTTTTTTGTTTTTTCCACTTATTGGTAAAGCTTAATGTAATGATAATATAGATGATACTATAGATTAACCTAATTACCTAAAATAAACCTAATTTAATAATAATGTTAACTAAAATAATAATACTTTGACCTAAAATAATATTAATTTTATTGTTGTGCTGTTTAAATTTGATACACATATTTATAGTGTTTTTAATTGAAGAAATTTTAATTTTGTGCCATGTAATGTTTACTACCTTAATTTTTAGTTTTAGTATCTACAGCCCTCTTGTGAAATTGCATGTGCCCAACAGGGTCCATATTTATAACTGTACCTTGATTACACCAACGATTTGTACACATATGGTTTGCAATAAAAGTTTGAGTTTGAATAAGCTCTGGAGGGGGAAGATGGTATAAATTAAGTATCATTGGTAATAGGTCTCCAACCGCATCGCCCAAAATCACTTACAAAAACCCCATACCGTTAGTCGTGAGGGCTATTGCTAAACGTTTTGACTGTCCCATTTTGGCTCACTGGGTGCGGACTGTTCTCTGGAACAGGGAATGTACCGCGTACAGTGTGGCAAAGTGACGACACCATTTACAATAATAATACTAACAATAGGTTTAAGTAATTTGCACTGTCTAACAAATATATGGATGAACGTCTGAAATAAATGAATAAATAAATAAAAATATTAGTCGCCTCTTACGAAACCCGTAGGTAGAAAGAGGTAATGACATTCTAAGCCGGCATTACGCGGCAATTGAAGTTACCCTTAATATAAATTTGCATGTTTTCAAAAAGAGAAAGAGTTTATGAGCCCTACTTCATAGATCGATTCAGATCACGTAAGTGTGTTAGTTTGAAGTGGCAGTTGAAGGATAAAAAGAAAAAGGTCTGATTTCGAGATCTGAGGGTACTCCTTACTCTTTATTAGCATACAGGATGCTCTGTATGTCGAGAATGGAATATTTCAATCCATTAGTAGTTATGCCGTGTAGTGCCGGAATAGAATAAATGCATCTTTTTACCTACAGGTGTCGTAAGGGGTGACCAAAGGTATGGGGCTTTTTAAGTGGTTTTTGGGTGATGCAGTTGGAGATCCATCACCAACGATACTTTATTTCCAACATCTTGTCCCCTATCAACTTCCAAATCTAGCTGATTAGTAGAAACTAGAGTCAGAAGACTCTGAAGATTTTGCTACCCTCTAAAGTAATAAATGTTTGCCAGGATCGTACAAAGTGGCGATCAATAGTATCTGCCTTCCCCAATGGGAAATGAGGGCCTGAGAATAAGTATGTATGTACTGAAGGGCATTGCTCCAAAACAATCCAAACAACTAGAATCCACAATCTTTCAGTCACTCTTAGCAGAAAAAAGGGAAGAAAAGGGTAACAAATGATTTGCGGTAAGTTAAGAACCGAGTTTCCACTAATAAGTCGCCGTCAGTCGTCGACACGGAGACGGGGAAAAATGGGAGTGCTATAAGTAAAGTAAGTTAGTTGGGATTGCTTAGTGAACATACCAACCTAACTTAACCAAACCTAACCTTACTTTTACATTACTTACTTCATCAAACATTACTTTAATTATAGATAAACTTTACCTAACCTTTTAAATGTATTATACAAATTATACCTACGTCATATGCTCACGGTTTTACATCCCTAAAAAGGGGTAGCCAGAGATTCAGTGTAACAAATCTTTTAGCCACTTTGGTAAGTTGTGTAGGAAAATAAGAGTGAAATAAAGGTTGTTGGTTATGGGTGTCACTTTAAACCCTCAATACCCTATGTTGCCTCTTACGATACCCTTGGGAATGAATGGGTTAGTGCTTTTTCAATTTATTTAGAAAAAAAAAACCAAATCACTATAAAAAAGTGTTAAATCCATCCATAGCTTCGAATTTTATATATACTTAAAGGGCTAACACAGGTACTATGTTTTCTGAATGTCCCATGACATCATCTGGTGTACAGAGTGATACGTATTCCCATGACAGACGAACAACCAATGTATCATGGTAGGTGCATATACCTACACTGTTTTATATATATCTACTCGATCATGTGAGTTTACGTACAATGTTTTCCTAATTAGTTAAAGATTTGATAAGTTAACTTCTACGGAAAAGACACGCAATGTAGCGCCGATTTAGCATTGGAAAACTAATTTTCTTTGGATCTTTACTCTACTACGGACTAGCTTCTCGGTCCGGAAGTAGCGGGTTTAATCCCGTCATATATATCGTGAGTTACTATCTCACAATACAAGTCTTACTTAGTTTGGGGCTTACTTGATACATACATACATACATATACTCACGGCTATATTTCCCTAGAAGGGGTAGCCAGAGCTAAGGAATTATAAATTCCTCAGTCACTTTTGGAAGTTGAGTGGGGAAAAGATGGTAAAAATAAAGGTTTTCGGTGATGAGTCTCCAACCGCATCGCCCAAAAATCCAATAAAAAAGCCCCAATACCCTTAGTCGCCTGTTACGACACCCGTGGGTAGAAAGGGGTAGCGACATTCTAAGCCGGCACTACACGGCTTACTTGATCTGTGTATTATTTATCCGTATATATTTATTATCTGACAATGAGCCCTACCCAGGTTTCAGACTTGCCAACATTTTAATATTTAATACATTCCCATCGTGTAATAATGATGAAAAATTCCGTGATCACAATAAAAGCATCCTGTACGTGAGTCATTGAAAGAATACTGGTAGGAGGCACTTGAAAAGGTCAAATTTATGCCCAACTTAAGGTACTTTAACTTTTTGGGACTGCAGCAAAGCCATGTGTACATATACCTCTATTATGTGCTATATTACAAACATACATATACTCACGCCATCAGCTCCCATTGGGGTTGGCAGAGACTATCGATCGCCACTTTGTAAGATCCTGGCCAAACCTTTTTAGCTTCATTTACATCCATTAATCTTTTCATACGTGCTCTTTTATTCTTCATACTATAGACGCCTGTGTGAACTTAATGATTTCTACCTCTGCTCACCCAAAAATGGTTAGACGGAACTTTGGGATTGGAAATTTCTAAGCCACTTTTGGAAGTTTAGTAGGGAAAAGATTATAGAATAAGCGATCGTTGGTAATGGGTTTCTAGTCAAATCACCTAACAATCATTTAAAAGTCCCAATTATCTTAATGGAGTAGTAAACAAAAAAAAATATTGACATAATAGTGTCTATCAGTAATATCAATGACTCGTCTCGTCTTGAGTCGAAACGCGTCACATGTTTGTAGTTGCCTGTGGTTTTCGCTTGCGGGTGTGTGTGTGGTGCATTGTCTGCTTTTCGATTTCTTGTAAGTGGGAGGGTGGGCGGTGCACAGTGCATGTTGCATGAAGACTGCAGGTATTTAGCGGAATTAAGCGAAGAAACTTCTTAATATTACCTAAATAACATAAAATCAAGATCAAAATTATTTTTACTAGATGTGAATTATAAATAGTTTCAAAATATGTATGACATTTTGATAAAAACTACGTAGGTATACTATATAACAAATAAAATAAATAAATTTATATATAAGTTTATATAACCTTACTTCTCGTCATTTGCTTTTTATTTCTTATTGTAAATTTAATGCATGTGTAGTTACTTATTCATTTATATATTTCCTCTTTTTCTTTCTTTAAAATTTTTGTTGTGGAAAATTCTCTTGTACAGACTACTCGAGTACTTAATATGGATGGTTGGTCCTAGCACAGACTCCAGTCTATTTGGACTGCCTCGGTAACACCTAACTAAGCAAGAGATAACTGTTTTACTTGGTTCTATAGGTTTGGTGTATAAAAAAGTATTTATAAATATGTATAAAATAAAAATTAAAAAAGTAAAAAATAGTAATATTAGTATTGCTATGGAATTCCGCAAAGTAACGCCTAATTCAATCCATTGTATATTAATTCATAAGTATCCATTAGGTTGCCGGAAAAGATCAACGCCATATTGCAATCTTCCTGGTTTATTAGCACTTAGTTAATAAAAACCGTGTGAATTGCCGTGTAGTGCCGGCTTAAAATGTCACTACCCGTTTCTGCCCACGGGTGTCTTAAGAGGCGATAAAAGGTATGTGGCTTTTCTTAAGTGGTTTTTGTGCAATGCGGTTTGAGACCCATCACCAACGAAACTTTCTACCATCTTGTCTCCTATAAATTTCCAAATGTGACCGAGGAGTTTCCAGCTCTGAAGCTCTGGCTACCCATTTTTGGTATAATGGCCGTGAGCTTATGTATGTACCTATTGATAAAGACGTTGACAAACCGACACAAAATTCCACCCTCCACTGTCATACCCTAACAACATTAAAATCAAAACTCATTATCATAATCCTCCGTCCACTGTTGCACATGGCTAAAAGGTCCCTTAATCGAAGGGCCCAAAAACACGTTATACAAAACTGTAGAACCTGCTAAATTGTTCGGGATATTTACTTTAAATTGAGATTTGGGAAACCGCCTGGTGACAGCTTTTTGACGTCGCCTCCCGTTAGAGAAGGCGTTATTCGAGTCACAGAGATTTAATGTATAAATAAATAAGTGAATAGAATGTTTAGTAAATAGTTTTAAAGAAATTAAGCAGAAGGAGACGTGTTACAATTTGCACAGTTATAATATATATACAGAAGTTGTGCATCATTTTTTATTATGCATTAAAATACAAAAAAACAAATGAAAAACGCCACATGCACAAACATGAATTTAACTTGACACACGTACATACATAAAGACATCTGTTTATTGTAAAAAAAATGTGATCAAATTAAGAACAGTCAATATTGTTTCTCTTCAATAAATTGTCTATAGTAAGATAACTTTCATGTCTCAAATCTTCAAAAAAATGTCAATGGTACTTCTGCATGTCATGTGACGTTCTAGTGATAGCTCAGAGTACCCAGCTTGTACAGAGCTTTTTACCTGCACAGAGCATTCATGAGATAAAATGGACGCACTATAACATGCTGCTAAAGTATGTGGTAAACCTACACTGTGTGGTAAACGTAAACCTAAGAATTTATGTGGACTGCCTCACTTTACTTAATCCACCGCTTATCCTTATAAATATCTTATCGATATTTTTTAATATCGTGTTTTCAATATGTAATCTCTCATCCCGATAGGACACGACTCATCGCACTATTCACGGGTAGAAAGCAATTCCGGTAATTGAACAGCGATGATTTGCGAAAACGAAGCCATTTTGTCCTCCCCTGACCTCCAAGTTAATGTTCGCAGACAACCAACAGGTTTTGTTTGCTTATGACAGTTCATTTTTAAATTTAATGGTATTTTAGCGTAAACGGTTTTATAGTGGTCTGTTTTAGTTTAAATATTGTAACAATGATGCAAGTTTGATAGATTGTGAAGTTGGTTTTTAATTTTGTTAATGAATTTGCAGAGTTTTTAAGTTGACTTAGTATGAGTGGTAACTAAGCTCTATCCATCACTTGAAGAATTGTAGTCGCCAGTAAATTTTAAGGTGAAGAATGCTTGCACTTGCGCGCGTCTTCGGGACTCGAGAGAGACGCCCTCGTAGCGTGTTCTCGGATTCTGACGAACCGATCATCCACAAGCTTAAGGCCTTGGAGGCCGCTCACTCAGATACCGGTCCTCAGCTGCCGGAACCCATAAAGTCATGGAGAAACCGCACAGGCCACAAAGCAGCACCCAATCCGTTCGAAAAATAAAATTTGCCCGTGTCACTTGCTTTGTGTAAACAGTGTACAAAATAATGTGCGGATCAAGTGCCTCGCACATGCAACACTCCGTAATTGTATTTATTGGTCTTTTATTTAATTATTCTCGTAAAAGTAAACATAAACAAGAAATATCGTTTGTCGAGATAATTGACGAGATTCTACTCATATAGCTACACAACTAATTATTGACCGCAATATTATAAATGACATGCACATACATATACTCACACCATTAGTTCCCATTGGGGTAGGCAGAGACTATCGATTGCCACTTAGAACGGTCCTGACAAACCTATCTAGCTTCGTTTACTTGCACTTCGCATACTTACTTCGCATCGATCTTCTCATACATGCTCCCGTAATACAATAATGTAATACTGAACCCTATTACTAAGACCATATTCTTATCCAATTATATATATCTGAGTTAATCAAAATAAAATAAATAATTTAGGGTAATACTTTCACAAAACAATCATGCTTTTTTGCCGTTTATATAGATAACCTTTAGAGCGCAAAATGGCTGGTCAATCTATACATATAATAAATCTGTAGAGAGGTCAATTCTGTACATGAAATACATTATCAAAATAACAATCAGGGGGTGGTTAGTGATCGATACTGATGCCAAAAATGCAATAAGTAAAATTTTTGTCTGTCTGTCTTTCTGTCTGTCTGTCTGTCGGTTTGTATGTTCCTTATGGAAATAAAAACTACTCGACGGATTTTAACAACACTTGATACAATTATTCTTCATACTCCTGGGCAGGTTATAGTATACTTTTTAGCAGAGTAGTAAAGGGGAATTTCGGGAATTTTTGGGAAAACGGGAGAAGTTATTCAATTTTTTAAGCTTCCGTCGCGTGAGCTGCCTTAATGGTTAAAGTTACATAGAAATCATGTATAACGCAAATATTCCTCATGGAATTGACAAAAAAATATCACTCAACAGCATATGTCTATCTTTTATGGTTGACTCACAATCATACGTCGACTGCTTATAGCTTAGCAGTTCGGAGCATTTTTGTTCACTCTCTCATTTCTAATTTCAAAAAGTTTATTTTATCACCTATTAAATTAAAAATAAGCATAGTAATCCGTATAAAAACACCAAACTTATACATGAAATAAGCCAACGTGCCGTCGTCGCACGTGAATATTGAATCATGCTATAAGGATTACTTATGTGTGGCAGTTGCGCGGGCAAAAGATAGCCGTGAGTATATAGTATGTATGATGTATGCAAAGTTTAAAACTCTGATAGTTTGTTTGCAAGGGCTTATATTCGGAGATACTGAACCGTTCATGAAAGCGCTTTCACAATCTCAAAGCTACACTATTCAGGAGTGTTTTAAGTTGTAATCATTGCGCTAAATTTCACAAAGGGCGAGCAGTGATTGAAGAAACCTTGGATATTTTTAAAACTACGTTACCTGTGCGAAGCCGGGTCCATCCACTAGTTACTTTTTAATTGTTTACTACAGATTGAATAAGCATTAGCAAAGGTGATATCTTTATATCTATACTAAATCTAATACCGTTTCATAACCAATTTTCTATTACTCAGATCACTTCAAAAAGAATTGCTGAACAAATTCCCAGTTCAAAATGAAGTGAGAACGAAAAATTTTAATTAGCACTTTAAAGTTAGTTTGAACTCCAGCGTTCATTGTAAAAACGAAACCACGAACTAGTCTCTTGTGGCAACTCTATGAAGTTTTCAGGAAATGTAATTGAATCTTGTTACAAACATAACAAATATGGAATATCTACTTATTAATTCAAAAATGCCGTGTACAAGTCGTCGATAGAGACATTCTAAGCCGGCACGGAATGTCGTGTATTGTAAGAGGCGACTAAAGGGTTTTTTAGTGATATTTGGGCGATGCGGTTGGAGATCCATCACCCAAAACATTTATTTTACAATATTTTCCTTACTTAACTTCCAAAAGTGGCTAAAGAATTTTCTGGTTCTTAAGGTCTAGATACCCCTTTCAGGGATTTAGAGTCGTGAGTATGTATGAAATAGTTTTAGCAAAGGTGACAGTTTAATAACAGTTCTCAATAGAATACCATTTCACAACCATGTTTATATTGCGCAGATCACTTCAAAAAGAATTGCTGATCAAATTCTCAGTTCGAAAGAAAGTTAGAAATAACAATTTTAATTAGCACTTTAAAGTTAGTTTCAACTCCAGCGTTCATTGTAAAAACTAAACCACGAACTGGTCTCTTGTGGCAACTCTATGAAGTTTTCATGAAATGTAATTGAATCTTGTTACACACGTAATAAATATACAATAACTACGACTTATGCATATTCTCATAAACATAACATAACATAACATAAACGTTCACGCCGAATATACCCGAAGGGGTTGGCAGAGGTACTAATACTTCTGATCATCACGTGATTTTTTCACCTGGTGTTCAGAGTACCCACGTTTTGCATGGACAGTGTACTCACGTGATAGGGGGCAGGCCTATCGCCGTTTTGTACGAATACACTGTCACATGACTAAGTACAACTCAGTCATGTGGGTTTCCTCACGATGTTTTCCCTCACCGTTAACAACCATAATAAATTAACCACACATATGTCTTTAGAAAAGACAAATTGGTGTAGGCCCGACCCGAGATTTGAACACTAGTCCCTTGCACGTTAACCGGTGTTCTACCCATTGAGCTATCACGTCGTATTTACATATTCTCACTGCGGCCGTAAATCTCAAAAAGGGGTAGCCAGAACTTTAGAGCACGATGCTCTTAACCACATAGGAAAGTTTATAGGGGACAAGATGGTGGCAAAAGGTATCTTAGGTGATAGGTTTCCAACTACATCGTCCGAAAACCACTTAAAAAGCCCCATACCCTAGGTCGACTCTTGTGACACCCGCGGGTAGAAAGGAAAAGTGACATTCTAAGCCGGCACTACACAGCACTAAATGTTCTACTTCATGACATATACTGATAGTTTGGTGAAGTGGTTGAGTGATCTTATAAATAAAGAATAAATAAAGGAAAGAAAAATTTCGACACAGGCGGGAATCGAACCCGCGACCTCGGGTATACGCCCCCGTCGCTCTGCCAATTGAGCTACCGTGTCCCCAAATGAGGTTTTCATGAACAAAAAGATTTAAATTGAGTGACTTATTATTCTGAAGTATGAAAAGTGACTGAGGAATTTCTTATTCTGAAGTTTTAGCTACACCTTTTTGGGATTTATAGCTGTAAGTTGATATGTATAGTTTTCGCGAAGGATAATAATTTTTAGTATATTTGAAGTGACCCATATTTTCAATACTTAACTAGGTCGCGCGAACACAATAAAAAGTAAAGAAAATTAATATCAGTAGAAGTCAACAAAATGTAATAAAACGAACACAAATAAGAGACAAATAAATACTTATATTTTTCAACAATAGCCTCTTGACTTTCATTGAGACTAAAAGCAATCTGGCATTATTATTTTAGGTCAAATCCATTCATTCGAATTTTTTATGAAAATATTGTCTTTGGTCGTTCGGAGTGGAAAACAGTGTAAGCGGTAAGAAAATAAATTTCAAGTTTCAAGAATGACTTAGTGTAGGTCGTTCTTAATCTTAGCTATTTTGAACCATCCTCATAGAGGGGATAAGAATGTTGAGTTTTCGTCTATGTTTTTGTTTAAGTTTTATGATTTGCACGGCAAGTGCTTTGATTATATTTCGTACATACAAACATCAGGGTTTTAGATCAAAAAAAGAAAAAGAGCAATAAATGCAGAATTAGAAATGATTATACAGTCAATATAAACGCCACAATCATAACATAAAAAAATATGATATGCATTAAGTTCCAAGTTGTTATATTGATAGTAATATATTAATTTTTATATATTAGATGATCTACTGAAATTAGGAGCAAGCATTTAATTTAAAATATAACAAAAACGGAATCTTTTTTGAATTACGACGATTGTTTTGCTTCTCTTTAGTATGAGGGAAAAAGCGTTAAAGTAAAGGATTGAATCAGAACCCACACCTCTGCTCGAAGACAGTGCTTTTTTTAAAAGCTTTTATTTGACTTGCAGTGAGTGTTTGTATGTTTGGGTGAAAGCTTTTAACTCAATTTTTAAGTATATATCGTCCACAGATTGAGCTGAAACTTTCAGCTAGGCTCTTTGGCCACTATACGAGTACTTTCATCCATCTATGTGCTCAAAGAACCTATAATAAGTACCCTCTCTAAGGTTATCTTATTAATCCTATCATCCTTTGATTGAAAATGCTGAACAAGTTGATGTAAAGTTTTATTGTATATTTTGTTGTGTAATATTTTGCAACGTGATTTAATACGATTTAATGTTTGCAGCCAAATAATACTTTAACGAACAAAATTAAGAACGTTCATCATCTAGTGTAATATCATAGTACGTACATATACTCACGGCTATAAATCCCTTGAAGGGGTAGCCAGAGCTAGGGAATGAGACATTCCTCAGCTACCTTTGGAAGTTGCGTGGGGAAAAGATGGTGAAATAAAGGTTGTTGGTGATGGGTCTCCAACCGCATCGCCCAAAAATTCCTTATAAGCCCCAATACCGTTAGTCGCCTCTTACGTACACCCACTGGAAGAAATGGGGTAGTGCTATTCTAAGCCGACACTACACAGCAATAATATCATAATATCATAGTATCTAATCATACACGATAATACTAATAGCGATACTATGATATCATAGTACTAATATCATAGTACCGCTTCTTTTAGGTTAAGCATTATCCTGCTTCTCTTTAGAAAATATTCAAGCGCTTCTATCATAATATTTTTGTTACTAAAGTATTTTATATTCCTTTAAGACTTTTTTTCTGTTTAAATACTCTAAGTGAATTGGACTTAAGTTATGATTGCGATGAAATTGTTTGCTGGCGGAGAAAAACAAGAGAATAGCTCGCCATTGGAATATTCTGGCATTGGATAGCATTCAATTATATCATTTGAGCCAAATAACTTGGTAACTTTTGGGAATTATGAAGTAGATTTGTGTTAAAGTTTACTAATGAATCATGTAGTCGAGAAATTATGTGAGAGCTACTTTTGCAATTATATATATCTATCTATATTGTGATTTACTTAACGGTGCTATAACTATTTTTGTTTTAAATAAGGAAATAAAAATACTAAAATATTTTTAAAAAAACTTTAGGTGAGTTAAAACGGTGTAGTTTTTTAAAATACTTAGTGCTATAAATCATAAACAAGACGCAGGTATATCTTCAGAATGAGAAATCCCTCAGCCTCTTCAACTAAAAACGCTTCAATAAAAAAAGGGTGATCTCGTTAAAAATGCCCGGGTCACGATACATGTAGATAAATCCCGGTTCACTTTCATTTAAATATTTTATTAAACGAAATAACAACTTAATCTCGAGAGACTGAGGTTTTGTACTTAACGCCTAATTTTCTATTTACGAAAATGTATCGAGTTTATTAACATTTTAAAAAAGGTTGTCTTTCATTTATTTCTTTTTAATAAAATTATTCCATTTAATATCTTAATCATATCTACTAAAACAATAATCCCTTTTTTTGGATAATAACGTTTGGGAATAAATGGACTACGATAAATTAACAATACTTCGTAGTTGAGCCGGTCTACGCCGTAGTAAGGCTGCGTGTAAAGAATTGGTGCTTTCGTAGTAAAATGGTCTCGTAGTAGATTTAGTGATAACATTTTAAACGCGTCGGAAAGAGACGTAAGTTAGTCAAGTGAATTGAATTTCGTCTCGCTCACACGTATTTTGAATTGTATATACTACTTGAATCATTATGATATTATTGCATTAGTTTTTATAAGCTTTGGCTTTTACATTGCCGAAACACACGCATGTAACAGAGCTTTTTGGTATAAACATGGTTCCAATTATTTTACAACTTAAAATCTGACATATTCAATAAAGAAAAAAAAAAGTAAGAAAAATTTTGACACCGGCGGGGATCGAACTGGCGACCTCGGGTATACGCCCCCGTCTCTCTGCGAATTGAGCTACAGTATCAATGGCTTCCAGTGAGAAATTCTTATATCCTTTGTTTTTTTTTATACTTTTAAGTAGTGTTTGCGTTTCCTACCTCCGATTTTTTTTACGAATTCGGAAGGCCACTCTCTCTATCCACCTCAGTAGCAACTAATGGGCGTGAGTTAAGTATACTGACAAAACTGTGAAATTTCATGCCTCTATATTCTCAACTTCACAAAAGTTGACGAACGACAAAGTATCTTGGAGACAATAACAACCTGTTTTGACCGTCTTCTGACCCGAGAAGATTTTGTAGACAAGGGTATTGTGACAAATTGTTATCTCGCACCAACTTAACCTCTCGGTTTCTGATGGATATTTCCAATAAAATACATTCGGATATATTATGACATACATAGATATATATACTCACGGCTATTAATCCCTTAACTGGGTAGCCAGAGCTTTGGAATAAGACATGCCTCAGCCAATTTTGGAAGTTAATTGGGGAAAAGATGGTAATAATAAATGTTTTTGGTGACGGGTCTCCAAACACATCGCCCGAAAATCACTTAAAAAGTCCCTATACCCTTAGTCGCCTCTTACGATCCCCCACGGGTAGAAATGGGGTAGTGTTATTCTAAGCCGACACTACAAGATTATGACACTATATTATGTCATATTTTTTGAATTAGCTGTGTAGTGTCGGCATTGAATGGCATTACCCCTTTTATTGCCATGGGTGTACGTAAGAAGTGACTAAGGGTATTGGGGCTTTTCAATGAACTTTTGGGCGTTGCAGTACTACTACACTACTATCTTTTCCCCACACTCTGGCTACATGTAGCTACAGCCGTGAGTATATGTAAGTATGTTTTTAAAAAAAATATAACTAGGATTATTTACGCTCGATTTACACAAAGGGTAGGCAGAGATACTTCTGTCATCATCCAACTTTTAGTCGTTGTGACAGTGACTAATTCCCGGACATTGCATAAAAATTATGATGATCTGCATAAGAAAGGTAGATGAAAGTAAATTGGTAAATGATATACTATACATACATGAAGAACATATTTAGATTAACCAACTATTTCTTGTCTCAGTTGGTTTGTAAAATCAAGAACAATTGTTTTTTGTTATAAATTTGTTGTGTTGTTTTAGTTTAAGTAATACGAGTATTTGTGTCTATTTTCCTGTATATGTAAGTACATACATACATATTCTCATGCCATTAGTTCCCATTGAGGTAGGTAGAGACTATCGATCGCCACTTTGTACGGTCCTGGCAATCCTCTCTAACTTCATTCACATCCATCAATCTTTTCATACATGCTCTTTTATTCTTCGTTCTTCGGACACCTGCCTTTTTGAGCACATTTTCTATTTGATCCAAATGTGTCCTCCAAGGTCGTCCTCTAATAACATTAGCTTCCACATTGGCATTGGATTTGGATTGCCAGGATCTAACAACAGGAAAATCAGTAGTCTCTGCCTACTCCATTGGGGAAAAATGACGTAAGTATGAGTAATAACGTAATAGAACCTGAACATTTTTAGCGGTATTCATAGTCTAGTGTAAACACTAGCATCTGATCGATACACAACATAATCATATTGCCATTTTGACCGTATTGTCTAACTTGAATAATACTCCCAACAACGCAACAGAAAACTAATAAATCACACTAACAACATCAAAGGTCTATTTCGTATAGATTAACACTAACAATACCCCAAATACAATACAACTCTCATATCAGTTCATCGCAAAACAATCAATCAAACTGGATTAAGTAGAATCAGGTTAACACAAACAAACTTCAGAACAAACGCTGCCTCACTAAATTCATTATACAAGTTACAGCCTTCTGTGACAAGGAGGTTAGTTAATACTTAAGATACATCCGAGTGTTGGTAACACACTTTGGAGTGATATTGGCGGAAACTCGGTTGCGTGCCATTATTTTGAACGGTGAGAAAAGTTTTGGCGGTTTTGCGAAGTTGAACAGTTGCCGTCATTTATTGTTTGGTTAACCATTAACATGTTTTTATAATTAAAACAGATGTAGAAAAAAAAAAAAGGCGGGAAACTTCAAAAGAAGCGGGAGCAACTTTTTTCCAATTTATTTAAATTTAATTTTAAATATTAGTTTCAGTAACTTTTAACGGATAAGATTTGTTAATTTTTGTTAATATTTGTGTATTACATATTTATAGTAGTGTAGCTGAATAGTTGGTAAGTTTTTAATACATTTTTGATATGGAACCCCCAGAAGATCCTGGGGAACGTCCTGCTCTCAGGATGTGGCTTATAATGTCATTATTACAAACACAAATAATGATGAATCTGGTATGGACACAGAAGGGTCCATAAATTCAATAAATTTAAATAGATCTCGTAAACGAGCCCATGGTAGCCGTGTATGTCGTCATTGTAATAAAAAAAGGCGAAGTAAAAATTCAGCCAACATTAAAGAATCTGATTGCAAATGCATTTCTGAAACAGATCCTACCCCAATTAATGACACTAAATTAATAGCTCCCACTGATTCAATTCAATCAACAGTAACTAAGCCAAGGTTAGGTCGAAATACATATGACAAGGATGATGTGGGCCCTTTTATTGTGCATGTTCAAAGGGAAGGTAGTCCAGATCAAAATACATTTCTTCATCCAATGACATTTGGAAAATTTTTAAGAGCACAAAATATTAAAAGTATCATAAATGGAAGTTTAAAAAGAATAGGTCGCAATAAAATATCTGTTGCATTTGAGTCTGGTGATGGTGCCAATTCTTTCATTACAAGCGAGGTAATTAAATCATCATTATATAAAGCATACATTCCCACTTTCCATGTTACTCGTCTAGGAATTGTTAGAGGCATACCACAGGAGTGGTCTGATGATGAAATTCTAGAAAGTATAAAAGTCCCAATAGGTTGTGGTAAAATTATAAAACTAAGAAGAATTAGGCGTAAAAGCTTAATTGAAGGTGAAACTAAATTTATAAATACAGGTTCTGTTGTGTTGACGTTTGATGGGCAGGTACTACCTAAACGCATTTATATCTGTTATAATGCATTACCAGTAGAATTATATATTTACCCTACTATTCAATGCTACAACTGTTGTCGGTATGGTCACGTTAGAATGCAATGTAGATCAAAACCTCATTGTTTTAAATGTGGTGGAGAAAATTTAGGTTATACTTGTGAGGTAGATGAAGATGAAGCAAAGTGCTTCATATGTAAAGGCTCTCATTTTGCAACCAACAGAAAGTGTCCAGAATTTGAGCGACAAAAAGCAATTAAAGTTTCTATGGCAAATAGTTGCATTTCCTATGCTGAAGCACAGAAACTACATCCGCAAGTAAACAAATCTTATGCTGATGTTCTCTCTGCTGCACCTGCAAGTAAAATATATAATTTAGGTCATGATTCACATCATACATCACATCAATCATTAAATAATAATTCTTCTTTACCAATTTCATACAAAAAGACAGTATTTTTGAAACCTCGCACTCCCCCTAAATCATATAGTGGGTATGATAAGGCTGCTCATGAAGCTATACTAAAAGAAAACCAAATACTAGTTTTATCCAATGGTTGTGGATTTAATACACAAAATGAAAAAGTTTCACATAATAAAACAGATAAAACAACTATTGAGATAATTATAACTCTTATAAAAACACTTCTGACACAGAATACACACTTTTCACCGTCCAACGCTGCTTCTATTTTACAAGAATTAATTCTTTTATTAAATCCAACCATTAATGGATCCACATCTTCCTCCGAACGTGATACAGTGGAACTGCCGCAGCGCAAGTTCTAAAAAATCTGACATTATATATATTATTAATAAGTATAAACCATTTATTTTTGCTTTGCAAGAAACATGGTTAAAACCAGATAGTCTATTTAAAATTTCAGGTTATGCCTGTATATCTGAAAACAAATATAATGGTCATTGTGGTGTTGCCATTCTTGTTAAACACCAGGTGCCATTTATTCACATTCCAATTTCAAATCATAGTAGTGAATTTTCTATTATTGCTGTACAAGTGAACAAAATTTGTTTCGTGTCAATATATATTCCCCGTCCAACTTCTATTATATTTAATGAAATAGAATCAATTTTATCTTCAATACCAAAACCTTTTTTAATTTTAGGTGATTTTAATTGCCAACATGCTGCATGGGGAAGCAATCTAGCAAGTAGTCCAACTCCTTGTGCTTCCGATATTTTAAGAATTTGTGATTCACTTAATATATGCATTTTGAATAATGGATCAGCAACGCGCCGTACGAAAATTGGCGAAGGAAAAAGTGTTCCCGATCTTTCAATTTCGTCCCCTAAATTAGCTGCGCCATTGGAATGGTTAACGCTACCTTTGACGTATGGTAGTGATCATTTCCCAATCCAAATTAATTTTCCTTCAAATTTTATTAAACCTTCTCAAAAACGTCATCCTAGGCTAAAGTATAACTTAAGTAATGCTGATTGGCAAACATTTAGCGAGAAGGTTGAGCAAAAAATATCCACTCTTCCTATAATAGAGACTGGTTCTGAAAGTGAGTGTTCTAAAGCAATAACTGAAGTGTTATTAAATGTAGCAAACTCATGCTTTCCAATTAAAATTGTATCTGACGATAAAATACCATCTCCTCCTTGGTGGGATAGGGAATGTACAGAATCAGTCAATAAAAGAAAAACAGCTGAAATACAATATTTACTAAATTCAACTGACGAAAATTTCGATGCTCTATCACTTCAAATGAATGAAACAAGAAAATTATTAAAACAAAAGAAATTTCATGGTTGGCGTAGTTTTTGTTCCTCTATATCTCCAAATGCAAGACCTTCTTTTGTATGGCAAAACATAAGAAGATTCAGAGGTGCTTTTAAAAACAAGCAATCGAATACTATTCAATTATCTAAAGCTGAAGATCTTTTAGATAAGTTAGCACCTGCTTTTGTTCCCTCGGACCATACCTATTTGTCTTTTGATCCTTCTGTTTACTATGACAGAAATGATTTAAATTCTCCCTTTAGCATTGATGAAATGAATTGTGTATTAGTCAATTTAAAAGATTCAACACCTGGCGTAGATGGCATACCTTATTCCTTTTTCGTCCATTTAAAAGAATATTCTATCTTGTATTTTCTAAACCTCATAAATACTATTGCTTTTTCGGGTAATATACCGGAACAGTGGAGAACACAAGAAATTGTTCCTATTCCAAAAGATACCCAAAATGCATTATCTGCTTCTTCATTCAGGCCGGTAGCATTGTCATCGGTTCTTCTTAAAATTTCTGAAAATTTAATTAAAAACAGGCTAGAATGGTTTGTGGAAAACCATAAGCTGCTATCAGAGTCGCAATATGGCTTCAGGAGAGGCAAAAGTACAATTGATGCAATTAGTTTATTAATTACAGATATTCGTATAGCATTCTCCAACGATCATTCAGTACTCGCTTCATTTCTTGATGTCACCTCTGCCTATGATAATGTAGATATTAATATTTTGAAACAAAAACTTAGGGATATGAAAGTTCCTCTCATGTTGGTAAACTTTATTGTAAATATTTTATGTCAAAGACACATATTTATAACTACTGGGGAGGATAACTCAAAAATAACTCGAACTGTTTGGAGAGGTCTTCCTCAAGGTTCAGTTCTTAGTCCGATGCTCTACAATTTATATACTTCTGACTTGGAAAATTCTGTTCAAACTAACAATTCTATCTATATCATTCAATATGCTGACGACTTATTAATATATACCATTAATAAATCTCCTACTGATGCTTCATTAGATATGTCTGTAGCTTTAGAAAACCTCAGCGTATGGTTGTCTAATAACGGATTACAACTATCACCATCTAAAAGTAAAGTTATTTTGTTTTCTAGAATGCGTGTAATCCCACCTATATCTGTTGAATACAACCATGTTCAAATACCTATAAAAGACAAAGTTAAGTTCTTAGGTGTAATTCTAGACAGTAAATTAACGGGAATCCCTCACTGTGATTTCATTGTTACTAAAGCTGAACGTATTTTAAATATGTCAAGATGTTTATCCGGAGTATGGTGGGGTGCTCACCCATTCTCAATGAAAATATTGTATGATGCGTTCATCAGAAGTTTGTTAGATTATGGATCATTTTTATTGGAACCTGGTAGCAAACCAGCATTTAAAAGATTAGACCTTATACAGTATAAAGCTTTGCGACTTATTTGTGGAGCTATGAAATCTAGTCCTATTAACGCTTTACAGTTAGAATGTTGTGAATCTCCATTGCATTTAAGAAGACAATACCTTTCGGATAGATTTTTAATACGAATTTCACAGTTTTCTGAGCATCCTTTATTACACAAACTCCACAGCTTAGCACAATTAACAACTACGTCTAAATATTGGAAATTTAAAAACGTTCCTTGTCTTGTTAAAAGCTTCCACAAAATTTCAGAAATCTCTGCTCCTATTTATTCATCGCCTATTCTTCTTATTTTTTCTATTCCTTTCGAAGCTTTGTTTGTAGTACCTGACATTAAACTAGACATGGGTATAAGCAGAGACCAAAATACATCAAACATAGAATTTATTAGCATTTTAGAGAATGAATTCAAAAATTGGCACCATATTTATACAGACGCATCAAAAATAGTTGAGCCTTCAAGTATTGTTGGAGTCGGAACGTACCATCATCAGTTTAATATTGTACAGAAAATAAAGTTACCTTGTGAATCATCATCTTTTACAGGAGAATGTATGGCGATATTTAAAGCTCTGGAATATATTTTGGTCATGGGACTACTAAAAACCACAATTTTCAGTGACAGTTTGAGTGCTCTTCAATCATTATTAACTTTTCCTCTATCAGCTAATCATTGCTATGAGTTAATTATCCTTATAAGAAACAAACTTCTTATATGCTATAATAAAGGTTTGAAGGTTAGATTTGCTTGGGTTCCTGGTCATTGCGGTATCCGTGGCAATGAAAAAGCTGATTTTATTGCTAAGGATGCTGTTAGTGAGAGTGACGTTTGTCATTTTACGAATTACTTTCACGATGTTCTTGGAATGGCAAAATCATCGTTACAGCGGTCATGGAGCTTAGGTTGGTCTGAGACTTCAAAAGTTAAAGGTTGTTTTTATGCAAGGATTCAACCTGAAATTCCGTCAAAACCTTGGTTTAGGACTGGATCATTTAACAAAATAATAACTTCTATTATCATTCGGATGCGATTGGGACATGTTACTACCCCAGCTCATCTTTATAAATTAGGCATTGTAAATAGTAACTTATGTAGTTGTCGATTAGATGTAGGTAATTTAAATCACATATTCTTTTCTTGCCCTTTGTACGATCGCTCTTTATTTCTATCCAACTTGTTATCTTATGGTGTAAATTTTCCGACGTGTATTGAAACTCTTTTATGTACTTTGAATTTGAATATTTATTTAATAATTAGTTTGTTTATTTTAGATAATAGAATCAAATTGTAATTAACGTTTCTTATCTTGTCTGAATTTGTTTAAATGTTTCGTGTTAGGATACATAATAAATATACATTGCAAGTTTCCCTTCCTTAAATAGAAAGTGGCAAATCACTAGCCGTGGATGCCAAAGATAAGAAAAAAAAAAAAAAAAAAAAAGATGTAAAATTACTTCGTCGATACCCGTGATAGCTCAGTGGGTAGAACACCGCCTATAGTGCAGCATTTAGGTTCAAATCCCGGGTCGGGCCTACACCAATTTGTCGTTTCTAAAGTCATATGTTTGGTTAACTTAACAAGGTTGTTAACGGTGAGGGAAAACATCATGAGGAAACCCTAATGGCTAAGTTGTACTTAGTCATGTGACAGTGTATTCGTACAAAACGGCGATAGTCCTGCCCCCCATCACGTGAGTACACTGTCCATGGAAAACGTGGGTACTCTGAACACCAGGTTACAAAGTCACGTGATATTCGGCGTGAACGTGTATGTTTATGTTGTGTTATATTTATATATTATGTTATCATATAGTATACTATAATATAAAGATACTAGCTGATCCGGCAAACATTGTTTTGCCGTATAAATTGTTTCTAGGGAATTTCCGGGGTATATACATTACATAAAAACATATAAATCCCTTAACGGGGTAGCCAGAGCTTTGGAATGAAAAATTCCGCAGCCACTTTTGGAAGTTGATTGGGAAAAGATGGTTATAATGAATGTTTTTGGTGACGGGTCTCCAGCCACATCGCCCAAAAATCACTTGAAAAGCTCCCTATACCCTTCGTCGCCTCTTACGATCACTCACGGGTAGAAATGGGGTAGTGTTATTCTAAGCCACTACACGGCAAGAGCGGTAGCACGGGGTATATAATATATTGAAATGTTATGGGTGGACCACCCTCATCACTTAGGAGTATGAAAAATAGTTATTAACCTATTCTCTTACATACTGATTGTACATACATAAATACATATACTCACGGCTATAAATCCCTAGAAATGGTAGCCAGAGCTAAGAAATTATAAATTCCTCAGCTACTTTCGGAAAGTTGTGTGGGGAAAAGATGGTAAAATAAAGGTTTTCGGTGATGGATCTCCAACCACATCGCCCAAAAACCCCTTAAAAGCCCCAAACCCGTTAGTCGCCTCTTACGTACACCCACCGGAAGAAATAGGGTAGTGCTATTCTTAGCCGACTAATTAATGTGTACGCAAAATTTAATTGAAATCGGTTTAGCCGTTGCGGAGGGGTTTGGTGATAAACACTGTGAAATGTAAATTTTATATAATAGAAAATAGGCCAAAGAAAGCAATTACTTATTTCTGATTGTATCATTAGAAGCGACAAATGGTTTGTGACTTTTTAAGTGCTGATTAAATGATGAGCTTGAGGACTCATCATCATACTTTATTTTCAAATAAATATCGCTTTCAAGTTTTAAGAGAAGAAAAGAAAAAAAAGAAAATTAGAAATGATGTTTCTAATGGAGACTTATAATCTTCAGACCAAACATTTATGAAATTCGATTGTTGTTCGTTGTGATTCGAAGTTCAGTTGGAAAAATATTATAAAATAAAGGTTGTTGGTGAAGGGTCTCAAACCGCATATACATATACTTACGGCTATGAATATCTAGAAGGGGTAGCCAGAACTAAGGAATTAAAAATTCCTCAGCCACTTTTGGAAAGTTGTGTGGGGAAAAGATGGTAGAATAAAGGTTGTTGGTGATGGGTCTCCAACCGCATCGCCCAAAAATCCCTTAAAAAATCCCAAGTCCTTTAGTCACCTCTTACGTACACCCACCGGAAGAAATGGGGTAGTGCTAAGCCGACACTACACAGTTAATAAACCTCGTACCCTTAGTAACCACTTACGATCACCCATGGGAATAAATGGACTAGTGCTTTTCTAAGCCGAAACTACACAACAACGTAGATACTACACAGAAATACATAAATACAATCTGAAAAAAATGCCCTTCTCGTTATTTATAGCATGAGTATAAAAAACGATTCATTTTCTTAGCATACTGTAACTAAACTCTTATTTGGATATGAAAAAGCTGACTCAGCAGTTCTTTTGCTGTAGAAAAGAATAGAATAGAAAACTCTTTATTACACATCAAATATGGAGAAACATTAACAAATACACAGAATGAATTAACAAAAGTACAATTGGCGGTCTTATCACTAAAAGCGATCTCTTCCAGAAAACCTTTGAATGGAGAGGTCAATAAATTAGAGTCATGTAAGATAGATGTGGTGTACCGTTAGCAATAGCTAGGAATCGAAAAGTATGTAAAATAATTACTTATTGGATAAAACTAATTTAATATTTCAGAAACATATTTAAGACTACAAATTTTTTTTACCAAAAACATAAATATAATCTGACAATTAGTTCCGTAAATCTTTATCACATAAACGTTGCAATCAGTGGGATTCGAACCCGTGACCTCAGGACACAGAAGCCAGTCACCTAGCTTGGCCACGGATGTTGTCAAGTAGAACAACCCACTTAGATTTGAGTAAGGATACGTAGTTTTTTATATACCGACTCACACTTGACCATGTATTTACTTTGTATGTTATTTTATACCGATTCACGCTTGGCCATGTATTTACCGATAAATACTAAAATTCCCATGGGCCCTGCAGCGGCTCACGTTATTGATGTAGTTTTTATTCAGTAAAGCCATTTGCAATACCCATTTTAAATTGAACATACATACATTCATACATATACTCACGGCTATAATTCCCTAGAAGGGGTAGCCAGAGCTAAGGAATTAGAAATTCCTCAGCCACTTTTGGAAAGTTGTGTGGGGAAAAGATGGTAAAATAAAGGTTGTTGGTAGCCCTTAATAGCCCCAATACCGTTAGTCGCCTCTTACGTACACCCACCGGAAGAAATGGGGTAGTGCTATTCTAAGCCGACACTACTACCCTTACTAAGATTGTAATACATTTACATTTGAGGGTTGTTTTTTATATAAGTATGCATTTCCCGTTAGATTAATTTTGTACAAATTTTAAATATTTTAATATTGAAAGGCTTTTTTAGATTACAAAATAGATTTTTTTCAAACAACCCCATACCCCATTTTATAAATATACTTACTTATATTCACGCCCGTTGTTCCCATTGGGGTAGGCGGAAACTAAAGATCATCATTTTGTACGATACTGACTAATCTTTATTGCTTCTGTCACATTCATCATTCTTCTCATACATGAGAAAAATGATACATACATATATATATATATATGCTCTTTTATTATTTTCACTACGGACTTTCGCCTTGATAAAATAAGTAGATTTTCAAAACGTAAAATATAATTTTATGATTTTAATACTGAAAGGGGCTAACCCGATTTTTTAACTTACCATTTCTTCTGCCTCTTTTGGAAGCAGAGTGAGCAAAACTTACCTATCCCAATAGGCTATTTGACTAAGTTTTGAAAACTATCTTACGGTGTTAATTTGTTTATAAGGAGCCCTTAAAATTTTTTTTTCTGTCTTCATTTTAGCTATTTTAACTATTTTATTAAAAAATCGAAAAAGAAAATGCAATATTCAAATGTGCCGCGAAAACGCGACTTTAAGTAATATGGCGGCTGTAGCACAAATGACGTCAATTCCGCATTAAACACCAATGAGCGAAGCGAAACACAGTCTGTTTATGCTCGATCTACGTCATTATAGAAATAGCCAATCACGGTCGTTTTTATGATAGTTGCATCAAAAATACTTATTTTAGAAGACGGATTTTAGTGAAATTATGCAATATTTTTATCACGCATTATTACATATTGCACCAAAAAAGAAATATTAAGACTAATGAAATAAAAGAAATGTATATTTTTATTACAGTCAAATAGCCTATTATATAAAAAACCGTTAGGGCATTCTTCCAAGGCGGAAATGATCATGGCAAACCTGTGTAGCCTTATTTACATTGTTTTTTTTAATTCTTTTTATACTTCATACTTCAGACACCAGCCTATGCTTTTTTTTATTTAAATGTCCTCCAAAGTTGTCCTCTACTGACATTACCATTCACATTAGTTTTCTAAAGACCTTTTTATTATATATTTTAATTTGAAGTAAAAGGAATCTATAGAGCTAATGTGGATGGTAATGTTAGTAGAGGACGACCACGAAGAACACACTTGGACCAAATTGAGAGTGTGCTCAAAAAAGCTGGCGTCCGAAGTATGAAGAATAAAAGAGCATGTATGAAAAGATTGATGGATGTAAACGAAGCTAGAGAGGTTTGTCAGGATCGTACGAAGTGGCGATCAATAGTCACTGCCTACCCCGATGGGAACTAATGGCGTGAGTATATGTATGAATGTATTTGAAGTGTTGAAATAGTGACGATAAAACTATACAAACAAAAAACATTTCTTTTGGCATTAATCATTTACTTACAGTCAGTCTGACTAACAAGCAACAATTTAATTCCATAATTTGTGTTGCAATCAAAAAATTCGATATTGGTCCGCGTGCTCTGTATCACTAGAAATAATATAGTTAAGGCCGCTTTTAAACTGATAGTTGTAATAAAATCGATGCTATAAATATACAGCATTTGAATAAGGAATGACAAAATGTATAGGAAAATTCCAGATTATTATTATGTTTTATCAAGTAATTAAATCAATGTCTTTCCCAATAGGAACTAATGGTGTGAGGATAAAGTCTTATTTAATTATTATTTAAATAGATTTAATTATTCATGTATAAAGTATTAAAGCAAATAAAAAGTTTATTTCAATGAACACACTCATAAATTTCATGCAATAAATGGCGTGCGTTAAGCTGGCGTACCATGAAGCTGTATCGAGCTGGTTACTATGTCAAAAAACTCTGCCTAAATAGTGCCTAATTAGTGTAAAATTAAAAAAAATGAAATGGTGTTTATTTCCTAAACTAAAGAGGCACTATGTACGCCAGCTTAACGCACGCAATAAATGTACATAAATCTGTTTTGAAACTTATACATATAACCCAAACAGTATTCAAATACAAAGACTCGTGAATCTCCGTTTCACGTAAAAGAGTATCCGTACCGTAACAGTGAATATCTATATGCTGATAAGTTTACGAGTAAAGGAAGACAGATAGTTTGCCGGCAAAGTTGGCCACACCATTTTATCGCCCATCAAAAGCCATACGACAGTTTAGTAATGTTTAAACCTCAGACTTGATGCAAAATGAAGACTGTTATTGTAAAACAGAGGTTGAATATTGGGAGTAAACAACGTTTTAATACATACTTACCGTTATACGTACCGTATACTACATACATACATACATACATATACTCACGGCTATAAATCCCTAGAAGGGGTAGCCAGAGCTAAGGAATTAGAAATTCCTCAGCCACTTTTGGAAGTTACGTGGGCATTAGATGGTGAAAATAAAGGTTCTTGGTGATGGGTCTCCAATCGCATCGCCCAAAAATCCCTTTAAACCCCTATACCGTTAATCGTCTTTTTCGTACACCCACCGGAAGAAATGGGGTAGTGCTATTCTAAGCCGGCACTACACAGCAAAGCTACACCGTATACTAGATAATGATATTATTATTTATGATTATACCGTGAGAATGTCACTACTCCTTTCTACCCACGAGTGTCGTAAGAAGCGACTAAAGGTGTAAAACTTATTTTGTGGTTTTTGGGCGATGCGGAGACCCATCACCAACGATACTTTATTTCTACCATTTTCTCCCGTATCAACTTCCAAATGATCCAACTGACTTCATACATAAGTGTTTCTTCATGTTATGAATCTAAAAAATGGGAAAGCCATATCTATAATATTAGAAAATCTACAGCCACATTTCAAAGGCGAGTAGGAATTCAAATAAAGCGTACAAGTAATGGGTCTCCGAACCCATCGCCCCACGATAGCCCTAAAAAGTTGCCAGGTAGCACAACACTCACAGTAAGAAACGACATAAACATAACATAAACGTTCACGCCGTTTATCCCCGAAGGGGTTGGCAGAGGTAACAATGTTTCTGTACTCACATGGCAGCGCCATCTAGAGTCTAGAGAAGGTACCCACGTTTTGCTTAGACAGTGTACTCACGTGATAAGGGGCAGTCCTATCGCCGTTTTGTACGAATACACTGTCACATGACCAAGTACAACTCAGCCATGTGGGTTTCCTCACGATGTTTTCCCTCACCGTTAACAACCATGATAAATTAACCACACATATGACTTTAGAAAAGACAAATTGGTGTAGGCCCGGCCCAGGATTAGAACTCACGTCCTTCTGTTTACGGGCGGGTGTTCTACCCACTGGACTATCATGTCGTAAAAAACGAGTATAACATATTATAAGCTGAAACTACTAAACTAAATTACTAAAATTACTATAAAAAATATTTTAATTGCTCGTACGTCCACTGACAGCTAACTATAAAATTTAATTTATCCACGCCGTCATTCAATTTAGGTTTAACCTGGGGCAGGCGGTGAAACAACATGTGTTAAACAGCCAAACTCTTTTACATTGCTTTTATATATTTATCGGAACAACTTCTTTTAAATTGCATCATTTACGTATCACGATTTGTCTTTCATTTGTATATGTACATAGTCAAGTTATAATAATAATAAAATAATAAAAACTCTTTATTGCACATCACAAAAAACAACAATTACAAAAAAAATCGGTTCAATAGCCAAAGTACAACTGGCGGTCTTATCACTAAGAACGATCTCTTCCAGACAACCCAAGAATGGGAAGATTTGCTGGATTAAAAACATGTTCGGTAGATGTCTAATAATAGTCACAGTCAAAGTCATAGTATACAGTAACTTATTTCACCCTTCCTAATGCCTGTTGTTTATTTCTGTTAGTTTTTATACAGTTTTGAATGCTTTTGTACACATGAAACTATAGTAAAAATAGTAAAAAAGCTATGTTAAATTATGAAAAGTTAAAAATGTATTCTTTTCTTCTACTGTGTACGTCTAATATTTAAGTAGTCAGAGTTTTTAAGAGCGATAAAACTGATGTGTGTTCTCCGTAATGTCATTTTAATATGTAAGTTCTCCTGTCTTTGCTCGTCAAAAACGATTATATTAGATGATTAGAATGATAAAATGCTATTATTTATAGAAGAGGAAAATTGTTTAGAATACAATACAAATAAAACGGCTCCTGGAATCATCTACGGACGGCTATTAGTGTTTTTAGGTAATGGGGATAGTTAAAATAAATAAAACAAAATCTATCAGATATATTATACACAGATCAAGTTAGCCCCAAACTAAGTAAGACTTTTATTATGAGATACTGATGTTTACGCAATATATCCCCGATAGGGAGGGCAGAGGTACTAATACTTCTGCACATCACGTGACATTCCCATCTGGTGTTCAAAATATCCACGTTGGTCAGTATACTCACGTGATAGAGGATATGCTAATTGCGTTTTGTACGAATACACTGTCACTTAACAAAGTACAACTCAGCCACATGGGTTTCCCTTCGATCACATATACCAAATATACCACACTCCATACAAATTCAACGCACAAAAGTGGAGCGTGAGAATGACAAGACTGTTTGACAATTCAATATTTACTTTTCTACAATTATCGATCAATCTTTCCATTCTTAGCAACCGTGATAGCCCAGTGGGTAGAACACTCGGTTAACGTGCAAACGACTAGTGTTCAAATCCTGGGTCGGGCCTACACCAATTTGTCTTTTCTAAAGACATATGTGTGGTTAATTTATCATGGTTGTTAACGGTGAGGGAAAACATCGTAAGGAAACCCACATGGCTGAGTTGTACTTAGTCATGTGACAGTGTATTCGTACAAAACGGCGATAGGCCGGCCCCCTATCACGTGAGTACACTGTCCATGCAAAACGTGGGTACTCTGAACACCAGGTGACAAAGTCACGTGATGTTCAGAAGTATTAGTACCTCTGCCAACCCCTTCGGGGATATTCGGCGTGAACGTTTATGCTTATGCTTTATTATTATACAATTATCCACTTTACCGCATTGTCTTAAGACCTATTATTTATTGCAAGATCTAGCACGCGACTGTTCATATCATATAAATAAGCACAGTTTGGCGGGGCCGTTTTTCGTGCTTTGTTGGTGCATCTTTGGTATATATGATCGAAGGGGTTTCCTTACGATGTTTTCCCTTACTGTTAAAAGCCGTGATAGATTTACCACAAATAAAAATCGCGGCTACAGAGGTATTATGGTTGTTAAATAATTGATTGTTACTTTTTGTTTTCTTGCACTTAAAAGAACGTAATTGGACGCAAATGCTAGAGATATGCCTTCATCTGCACCACCTCTGCACACCCGATGAATAATTCAACATAAACATACATAAAAATAAACTTTCACGCCGAGTACCCGAAGGGGTTGGTAGAGGTACTAGACGACGTGATAGCTCAGTGGGTAGAACACCGGTTGACGTGCAAGCGACTAGTGTTTAAATCCCGGGTCGGGCCTACAACAATTTGTATTTTCTAAAGACATATGTGTGGTTAATTTATCAAGGTTGTTAACGGTGAGGGAAACATCGTGAGGAAACCCACATGGCTGAGTTGTACTTAGTCATGTGACAGTGAATTCGTACAAAAACGGCGATAGGCCTGCCCCCTATCACGTGAGTACACTGTCCATGCAAAACGTGGGTACTCTGAACACTAGGTGACAATGTCACGTGATGTTCAGAAGTATTAGTACCTCTGCCATTAATAATTCAATCCTAACTTGTAGTCATTTTAAACATTTTGACACTACTAACAACTATTCGTTTTCTATTACCCGCCTATTTTTATCGACAGATTACACAATCGACAACTATGAATTTCTTCGAAATTGCGGCTCCTAATGGTACATTATTCATGCATTCAGACCATCAAATTTTGCATAATACTACCGTAAAACTGGCCGAGGTATAACAGAATCGGCTGCCCCATTTTACATGAAGGGCTGCTTACATTGTATAACGAAGTATAACTTAACACTATTTTGGTTTGAAACATGAATTTGCATTTGATTATGTTGCAACTCGTCGGTTGGGCTACCATTGCGAATTTGAAATTTGTTGTGTATGATAGGGGTTAGTAAAGTTCATTCCATTCGTTTAATAAATAATTTTACTAACAACATTTTGATGACAGCCGAGTCGATAGGTGAATAGCTACTCGGTCCGGACGTTGCGGGTTCGATCCCCGTTGAGAGCAATATGTATGTGATGAGCATAAATTATTGTTTCTTAGTCTTGGATGTTCTTTATATGTGTATTATATATTAAAAAATATAAAGTTGAGTTAGTATCCCATAAGAGTCTTACTTGGTTGGGGGCTAGCTTTTTGGTGTATAATATGTCCGTATATATTTATGTAAAAAAAACATTTGTGTTGGTCAACGCATGTGAACTTTACTTAAATATGTATTAATATTTTTTATACAATAGATACATTCCTACAAACAACTATAAATCTTAAAAAAATGTAGCCAGGGCTTCAGATCAAATTATGATAAATAATTAACGTGTGCATATTGTTGAGATCAAAAGAGTTACAATTTCACTCCAAGCTTGTTTTATCCAATATATTTTTACTGTTATTGTAATTTATTTAGTAAGCTTAAATAGCATACACCCATACAAAACTCAAGCCATTATTTCCCATTGGGGTAGGCAGAGAATATCGATCGCCACTTTGTACGATCCTGGCAAACCTCTCTAGCTTCGTTTACATCCATCAATCTTATATATGCCCTTTTATTCTTCATATTTGTGACGTCTGTCTTTTTGAGCCAACTCTTTGTTTGGTGTAGGTGTTTCTTCCATGATCGTCCTCTACTAACATTACCTTCCACTTTAGCTTTATAGATCTCCTACACCAATTTACTGTCATCCATCCTCTCTATGTGCCCAACCCATCTGAACATTCCTTTCTAGCTTAAATAGATGCGCCTTTAACCTTTGCAGCCATGCCCTTTCCCTCTCAGCTAACAAACTTACCAAGAGGTTGAAAAATCACAGCGGATAAAAGAAATAACACAAAAAAATCTAGTCTTGGTTATAAATTTGTTGAACTTTCGGTTAAATTTAATTCCCAGGAAACTTGTGCTGAATTTCCCAGTAGAGAGAACGAATTTTTTATTTGATATTGTCGTGCCCGTAGCTCATAGCCAGGCGGCTATTTGTTCAGTCGAGATTTCACTCCAGCTTGGGTTTTCATGTATTTTTTTGTTTTAGCTATATTGAAAGCACGCACGGTGGTTTTTCATTAAAAACATAGACATGTTATAAATTTATAAATACATTTTGTATTTTTTTTTGCCTGTTTGCATTATTTATTTGTTTAGTACAGTTTATACGATCCTGACAAGCAGGGAAGCAAGGTACCTTATATTCATACCATACTTCAGATTGAAGGAAAATTGCATGTTGAATATTTCGTATTATTTGAAATTATTTACAAGAAATAGCCACAAAAAAAGTGTCAAAGAAACCACCGTATTATGTATTCAACATGCAATTTTCCTTCAATCTGAAGTAAGAACACTGAATATTAGGCATCTTGCAACAGGCAAAAAAAATATACAAAATGTATTTCTAAAATTTGTTCACCATGTTGTTGTACATCTAGCTCACATGACTCTAATTTATTGACCTCTCCATTTAAAGGTTGTCTGGAAGGGATCGCTTTTAGTGATAAGACCGCCAATTGTACTTTTTGTTATTTCATTCTGTGTATTTATAATTGTTAATAAAATGTCTTTGTATTTAATGAAACCCGCACGGTTTTTTTTCATAGACGTTTTGCATATTTTTTTTGCCTGTTTGCATTATTTATTTGTTCAGTACAGTTTGTACGATCCTGATAAACAGGAAAGCAAGATGCCTTATATTCAGTGTTCTGACTTCAGATTGAAGAAAAATTGCATGTTGAATATTTCGTACATCCGAATACAATTAGAGTCTTGTTTAAAAGGCTTGTCCAAATCACCTTGCCTACATGCAGTGCATGTATATGTACATAGCCACACAAAAAGTGTCAAAGAAACCACCGTATGATGTATTGGGCAGTGTTGCGACAGTTTTCAGCCAAACGGCAATATTTGAATCTACTCACGTATTTCTAGTGTAAAACTTTCACAGTTTCTTCGCGTTTCTGGTATGGTGCAATTGAGGAGTGGTGGCGGAATTCGTTTAACTGCCCTTGAACGTTTTGTTCTGCAGAATTCCTTTATATTCCAAACACATCACATTCAATACAATGAAGATATTACATAATTATATTTCGTTGTACATGATATGAGTACTGTGGCCCCACACTAGGCAAGCCTGTATCATAGGTACCAATGATAAGCTATGTGACAATCGTACGGTTCAAATTAACAGGTCAATTTAATAGGTATATATATTAATGACGTGAGTATATTTTTTTTAAAACTACGCCCTTGCTTAAAAAATAAAAATCTCCTCAATGAAGCCAAAACATTGTCAGCTAAACAGGGCTATAAATTTATTTGGGTCAGAAACTGTCAGATTTATGTCAGAAAAGACGAAAACAAACCTTTTTTATGTATAAAGTCAGTCAACGACCTGAAGAAAATTGCTTGATGATAAAAAACTTACCCAAACATATCTCTTATCTCATACAAATCGTCACACTAGTATTTAATATGATGTCTACTGAACACAATCACCTTTTTTCCAAACAATTACACAAATTTATACACCTATACTACACAAACACTCACTCGCAAACGTATGTTTTATCACTGATAGTTAAATGTTTCTATATCCTCTTCATAACCAATATATATACACGTTTTTTTTACACTTTATATTTTGAGTTCATATTTTTGATCACTGTTGTTTATTTCTTTGTAACTTACAATACACTTGATAATGCTTGATAAACTAAATATTTTCTATCAAAACGTGCGAGGACTTCGCACTAAACTACCCCAGCTTTATAATAATATTCTTTTACACAATTACGATATAATATTTATGACTGAAAGCTGGTTATGCGAGGGCGTTTTGGATTCGGAAATTTGTGATAACAGATATGACGTATTTAGGTTAGATAGAAACCGCGTTACGAGTGGTAAATCTGACGGAGGGGGAATCTTAGTGCTAGTATTACGTGGCCTTTGTGCTCGCGCTCGACCCGAACTGACCGTTTCAGGCTTAGAAGCCCTGTGGGTCACTATCCCAGGTAGCTCGCTGCGCGCGCGCTGCACTACAGCTGACCGATCACTAATCGTCCGTGACCTTCATTTATGTGTTGTTTACGCGCCACCTGGTGCGGCGTTAGTGTCACATATCACGAAAATTACAGCAATGATTGAATCAATAGTTAAGAATTCACACAGTGAATATTATTATGTTTTTGGAGATTTTAACTTACCAAATGTAAAATGGGATTTAAATGACTCACCAAAGTATCTCCGGCGCGGAAGTGTTGAAGTGCAAAACGCTGCAATAGACTTAGTTGAAAAGTTCTCATGTCTTGGTTTAAGTCAATATAATTATATTACCAACTCTAAAAATAACATCTTAGATTTATTGTTTTCCAACTCGCCACTAGAAGTTCGTTGTTCTGACTATCCTCTCATTAAAATAGACGAATATCATCCCGCGCTTGAAATCATTGGTACTGACATTCTGTCTTCTCCATTTAAGGAGTTACCCCAAGCTAGATTTAGGTATCGCAAAGGTGACTATGATTCTATAAATAAAAAACTAAGTGACATCTCTTGGCAACCACTTTTAGAAGCACCCTCCGTTGACTCTTGTTTAGACTATTTTTATGATACTCTCAATGATTTAACACGCAAATTTGTTCCGTTTGATACACGCAACAAAAATCGTAACTATCCTAAATGGTATAGCAAGCCTTTAGTTAAAGCACTGATGGAGAAACACAAAGCTCACTCACGATGGAAAAGAACAAATAGCCCTCTGGATTATGATGAGTTTTCTATTTTGCGAAAAAGATGCAAAACTATGCACCAAACCAGCTATAATAACTACTTGATATCTACTGAAATTAACATTAAACGCAACCCCAAACAATTTTGGTCCCATATAAAAGAGCGCCGCGGAGGATCATCGTACCCTAAGATCTTTGAACACAATAATAAGACATTTGACTCAGGGCAGTCCATTTGTGATGCGTTTAATGAGTATTTCAGCTCCGTCTTTAGTAAACCTTCTGATGAATATAACTTGCCTCCACTACCCCCTCCCTTCACAGAAACCGGTAATACTCTGTGCGATATTAACACTGACACAGAAGAAGTTATCAAACTTTTTTCATCCCTTGACCCTAATGGGGGAGCAGGTACCGATGGTATTCCACCATATTTCATTAAGAAATGTTCGAATAATCTCTCCACACCGCTTACGATAATTTTTAATCGCTCATTCAGTGAAGGATTTTTTCCATCAATTTGGAAGGAAGCACTAATTGTCCCTATACACAAAAAAGGTCCTAAGTATAAAATTTCAAATTATAGACCAATCTCTATTTTAAATGTTTTTGGTAAAATAATTGAAAAAATAGCATACAAGCGAATTTATCCCATAGTTAAACCCGGGATTCCCCCACAACAACACGGCTTCTTACAAGGAAAATCTGTTAATACAAATTTAATTGAATTTACAGATTATGTACTAAATACACTTGAAGGGCGAGCTCAGGTTGACGCAATATATACAGACATCGAAAAAGCCTTTGACCGAGCAGACCATGTTATTCTAATGCTCAAATTATATCATCTCGGTGTGCAAGGAAATCTGTATCGGTGGATAACGTCTTATATCTTTAATCGCCATCAAGCTGCAGTGTTAGGAGGTTTTAAATCAGATTACATTAATGTTCCTTCTGGTGTTCCACAAGGTTCACATCTAGGTCCTCTGTTGTTTAACGTTTATTTATATGATATATACACTGTTTTCCAAAATTGCAACTTTTTAATGTATGCAGATGACACAAAAATTTATCACAGTATTCGCAATGAAAACGACTGTCAAAATATTCAGAGTGACCTAGATCGCTTGACACGGTATTATAAAATTAACAGGATCAACGTAAATGCATCTAAATGTACGATTATATCTTTTACCCGTAGTTCTTCACCAATCAGTGCGACATACTATATTGATAATACTCCCATTGTTAGAGATTATACGGTGAGAGATTTGGGAGTTACTCTAGACTCAAAACTTACATTTGAACACCATATTGAGAAAATAGTAGATAGGGCTTACAAAAATCTAGGTTTTGTCATGAGAGTCTGTGAACCATTTACTGACATCAACTGCATAAAGACAGTTTATAATGCCTACGTTCGTAGTATCCTCGAGTTTGCTTCCTCCGTCTGGTTCCCCCAATATATAAAATATGCTCATAAAATTGAATCCGTGCAGCGCACTTTCATTAAACATTTAAATTACAGAGCTCGAGTATGGAACATGGATTACGAATCATCGTGTAAATATCACGAAGTCCTCAAACTTGATGAACGTCGCTTACTTACAGATATGTCTGTTTTACACGATTTGCTGAATGACCGCATAGATAGCCCCAACATTTTATGTCAAATCGGAATTAACACCCCTTCTTACAGAACCCGACATACGCAAAAATCTTTGTTTCATATTCCACGCTCAAGAACAAACTACTCTCAAAATGCTCCCATCCGCCGTATTTTGTACGAATTTAACAACAACTTTAGTGATTTGGACCCTTTTTTTTCATACAGATTTGAATTTCGTAAGAATGTTATAGAAACATTTAAAACGAGTCAAAGTTAATCAGTTTAAGCATAATTAAAACATACAAACACACATACACGAACACACACACACACACACACACACACGCACACACCTACATACTTTTCTTTCATTATCATCATAGTATCATCATTCACGGTCTTTTTTTGTTTTGTTCATTTTTTTTTTCTCTTTTTTCCTTGTATTTTTAAACGTTATTTATAATATTATTATTTTTCTTTTTTCTAATGAACTTGCTGTATTTTCGCGGGCAACCGCCTTAATTTCGTTCCTCTTTTGTTTTGAACCGGTAATTGTGATCACCTGTCATTGGCTTTGTAAAACAATTGTATGTTCTGTGCCATGTTTGTTGTATTTGCTGTTGGTGGTCAACGAATAAATAAATAAATAAATAAAATAAATAACTATTTAATATTTTATTATTTACCATTTTCTAATTAGTTAATGACTTTATTTTACAAAATCTTCAAAATCAGAAGATTAAAAATATTTTCTTATAAATATATGCTCAAGTTCACAATCAAATTTAAAAAAGTATTAAATTTAGTATCAATAAAACGTAAACACCTTAATAAAAAATCGCTACTCTCATTGTTTGCACCATACACTAACAAATGATATATAACCCTAGAAACTTGGGCTGTTCAAGTTTCTCACAAGCACTTTGTAAACGACATAGTTTCTTTGATAAATATATAAGAATGACAGAATATTGTGCATGAAGAAAGAGTGAGATGAAGCAATTAACTAGGACTTTAAAAGTTTTAACACCAGGCCCCTATTTCACCACTCTGACAAGTCAGACAATTGTCAAGAAAAACTATAACTGCACCGGTTACATTTATTAAATATTCGACACTTGTTTTGCTTATCCGAAATTTCGCCTTAAACGTAAATTCAGTTATGTCAAAGGAGATATTTATTAGTTCTCTATACATTCTCCTATATGCAAATTCATCTAAATCACTATCACTGCCACTACTATGAGCGCCATTTTGTAACTAAAAAATACGACAATTGTAACGCTACTCCTCACACTAGCCTGACACAGCCTCGATCTCATGTCAATAATTTCCAACAAATCTACAAATATGTCGAGTTGGAAAAAATATCCTTGTTTCACAACACAATTGTCATTAGATTACGTTATCGAAAATTGTAACATAATGCCGTTCATGTTTAGAACTATTTCTACGCGAAATATTTTTCAAACTGACATATTTCAACCGACATGTGTCACTGACAATTGTCATGTTGGTGAAATAGGGGCCAGGTGGCAATGTCACGTAATTTTCAGAGTATTATTACCTCTGCCAGCCGTCGTGAACGCTTGAGACTTGAGTTTAAAAGTAAATGAAGAGATTAACGACTCTTCATGACTACTTCTGCGTTTTATTATTGTTTTCTCATAACTTCCCAAATAGGCTGGATTTTTTTTGTAATTCTGGTTACTTTTTTGTAATTATACTCAACTCAAACTCAAACGTTCACATCATATATCCCTACATGATTGGCAGAGGTACTAATACTTCTGAACATCACGTCACATTGTCACCTGGTGCTCAGAGTTACGACGTTTTGCTTGGACAGTGTACTCACGTGATAGGGGGCGGGCCTATCGCCGTTTCGTACGAATATACTGTCACATGACTAGTGCAACCCTGCCATGTGGGTTTCCTTGCGATATTTTCTCTGAACATTAACAACCATGATAAATTAACCACACATATGTCTAATAAATAAAGAATAAAAAATAAAGGAAAGAAAAACTTCGAAACAGGCGGGAATCGAACCCGCGACCTCGGCTATACGCCCCGAACGCTCTGCCAATTATTGAGCCACCGTGTCAATGGCTGCCAGCGCGAAATTCTTCTATCCTTTTTTTCTTCTTTTTTCTTTTTTTTATATCTATTCAATTAACAAGTAACAAAGACTCAAATGTTTTTAGTAGAAAGGCTTAATGCTAGGGTTAGTTCTTATTTATAATTTTTTTTTTTATTTTTTTTTTTTTTTATTTTTTATTTATTCATTCATAAACATAACCATTACAGATTTAAATCCAATTCGGCTAAATTTTACTTTACAACATACAATTATAGACAATACATTTATAGCTGGTTTATAACCCACATATTTTACTTAATGACAATACAACTAATTTATATTTGTACACAACATTTGTAAAAATTTATATATGTACAAAAAAAAAAAAATGTTAAAAACATAACCCACACAAATTAATCTTACATCCCATAACACAAAAAATATAAAGCTACGCTTGTGAAGTGAGCCAAGGAACAGGAAAATATGTCCGTTTGTTCGGCAATATGGTTAACTGCAACTATTGCGCGTGTAAGAGAGCTCTCACTCAGTAAGTTAGTGCGCGATGCAGGAATTGTTAGTAGACGACCCAGCCGCCGCCTAAGCGCACCACTTGGTACGTTCAGCGGAAGTTGGCTCATTATGATGGTGTTCTGTGTAGAACCTCTCAATACTTTAAATAAATAAACAATTAGGTTGAGATCCCTCCTCACACCCAGATTGGTGTACCCCACCATACCCAACACGAATAATGTAGGGTACATCAAAGGATAGTAAGGGTAGACTCCATACATTTTAAAATAAAGAAAGCGTGTAAATTTGTTTTGGATTTTCTCCAACATGAGACAGTATTTTGTCTCATGTGGAGCCCATATGACTGCATTAAATTCGAGTTTGCTCCTAACTAAAGCATTGTACAGTGCCTTCATCGCTTCAAAATTTGTAAACTCACGAGATGTGCGTATTATGAAACCAAGCATTTTGAACGCTTTCTTGCAAATGTCAACAATGTGATTACGAAAAGAAAGGTTTGTTGTGAAATAAACCCCTAAATCGCGAACCTCCTGCACCCGACGCAACTCTACGCCTTTGATTTCATAATTATAAATGTGAGGTGCACGCTGTCGGCTAAATGTAATAACCTCACATTTTTTTAAATTCAGCTCTAACTTATTTGCTTTGCTCCAATTAACAACATTATTCATGTCCCTTTGAAGCAATTCGCAATCCGCAGGTGAAGAAATTGGGAGAAATAATTTTACATCATCTGCAAACATTAGGCAACTTGAATGTTGGAGGACTGACGGCAGATCATTTATCATAATTAGGAACTCCAATGGGCCTAAGTTGCTTCCTTGATTAACGCCCGAGTTTGTTGGGTATTCTTCCGATGTGTACTCCCCATAACTAACGTATTGTCTTCGGTTGCTTAGATAGTTTCGGAAAAGTTCTAGAGAATGCGGCGTGAAACCCATTTTAGCTAATTTTGCAAATAAAATATCACCATCAACTTTATCGAACGCTTTTTTAAAATCGAAGTATCCTACATCTACGTTAAGCCCTGCGTCGACATTTGGTACAACATGAGCCATAAAATTTAAAAGATTGGTTGATGTACTATGTGCAGGCCTAAATCCATGTTGGCAATCAGAAATATAAGTTTTGATTTCATCGTATATATTTCTTTGCAATGCTGACTCAAGAACTTTTGCAAATGCAGACAAAACCGCTATTGGTCGATAGTCTTGTATTTCAGAGCTATTCTTTACTTTAGGTATCGGTACGACACGAGTAACCTTCCAAATATCGGGAAAGGAAGCTTCCGATAGAAATAAATTATAAACATGCAGTAGAGGCTCCTCAAGTACGGCACGACAGTCTTTAACGATAAAAGCTGGCACGCCGTCCGGACCGGCCGACGTCTTAGCCGGCAACCGCGCCAGCGCGCCGCGCACCTCCCTCCGACTCAGCTCGGTGAGGTGCACCCGCGCCGCCGCGCTCGCCGCTGACACGTCCTCCGCCATGGCGTCCGCGACGCTGAGCTTAGCAGACTGGACAGCATATACTGACTCAAAATATTTCGCAAACTCGTTAACAGATTCAGCTTTCGACAGTAATTTACCGTTATTGGTAACAGCACCACTTTTTTGATTAGCTCTTTTGCAGTTAACAAATTTCCAAAATAATTTAGGATCCCGCGAGAGTAAAAATTGCATTTTATTTTCGTAGTTTTTAAGAGCATTACGTAGGTTTACTTTCACCTTGGTTCTAATAGTAGCAAACTTCTCATAATCACATTGTGCATCAGAAGCTTTAAATATCTTATGTAGTTTGGCTTTGGCGGTTATATCGCGTATGATATCGGGAGTGTACCACTCCGGATAACAATATTTCGGGCTACTCGTACAATGACTTTTATATGGAACACACTCATCAAATATTTCGTAAAGAACACCATAAAAATAATTTAAGGCTTCGTTAGGGTTGTCAAGAACGTATAAGTCAATCCAATCGTAAAGCAATAACTTACTGTAAATCAAGGAAAAGTTAGCCTTCCTAAAATTCCAGTCTTTTCTAACTACAACAGAAGTAATAGAAGGTGGTAGTTTCTGAGACGGCAGTGACCTGTCCCGCCCGCTAGCTAGTGTTGGTATTGTAGTCACATGACTACAATACCAACACAAAGTAACATCCAAGGGAGGATGGTGAGCATCGACACTTACAAGCGGCTCGTCAGACAACCCAACAGTTTTACAGAACATATTTTTCGAACATAAAACCAAATCTAAGCAACGTTCGTTTTTATTTAAAATATGGTTTTCCTGACTCACTCCACAAAATGCTAAGAAATACTCATAATAATTTAATACCTCAGTAGAGGCAGAATAAAGATTAAAATCACCTATTATTAAAAATCGGTCATTAAACGTAGTCGACAATTGTTCTAGTACATTAAACAGTTTAAAATAATGTAAGTCGAAACTCTTGGGTGGAATGTAAACAACACATATATAGAACAGAAATCGATTTTTTCGAACTACCCGCGCTGCCGCGATTTCGAACGAGTAGTCATCCGCGCTGGTATCGCCCGGTAACTCAACACGATGTATCTCGGAATCGGGTGTGGCCACTAACATAACGCCACCGAGTTTACGTCCGTCATTTCTATCACAGCGAAGTATGTTATACCCGGCGGGGACCAATTCAGAATCATAGATGGAATTATTGCAACTGGTTTCTGTCAATGCAAACATATCCGCAGTTGCGTTTCTAAGATTTACTTGAAATTCCTCCAATTTAGTAAGTAGTCCTCTTACGTTTTGGTATGATATAAGAATTTTCTTAATTTGATTGATCCTTTGTACGGGTTTTACGAAACCAAATCCACTCAGCAAGTTTCACATCTCAGCTAGCTCATCGTAACAGGATTCAGGGAGCCCGATTATGAAGGATACATAATCCCACTCATTTTTAAGTTTAATTTTTTCTACTTTTACCTCTTTTCCATCACCAATAATATTTTCGACATGTTTTTTTAGGCCTTCCTCAGTAGTAGTTTTTTTAAGTCTCCACACATGAAGAAATTTTTTTTGTTCAACTCCTTCGATACCTGTGATTGCAGTACCTCCACCCTTTATGACATTTGTTTTTCTTATACTCTTCTTTGATACCACTTTAGTCCAAGTGTCTTTCGCTCCTTGATCGTTTGTGATTTCAGTAGTCGATGAGTTCGTTACTTTCCTAGCCACATCCGAATAGCTTTGGCTGTTGTCGCCACCGCCGCCGCCGCCTGTGTTCATTGGTCGCCGCAATCCCATCGGTTGAGATGACGCATGCGCGATCAGTGGCTGTTTATCGATTGTATTGGACGGATGTGCTGGCGCATTTGAATTACTAGAATGCGATCTTTTCTGTGTTATCGCGTCATCCGATATAATTTCAGCGTAACTCTTTCCCATTCTACTTACACTTTTTGACAATTGCGACTGTAAACGATGAACCTCTGCCGACAAACGTTGACATTCCTGTTGCGTCTTTTTTAATTCATCGCGAAGACAATTGTTCTCAGTTTTCAGTGAGGATTCGATTGTGTTTTTTATCTCAGCAACTAGTGTAGTCTCCAACAAGTTTATCCTAGTATTAATTGTATCGTTCACAGTGGACATTAGAGTGGAAAGTGTAGTGTGTGATTCCACGTTACCTTTGGCACGATTTTCCGGAGTATTTTCGACCACCATCTCATCACATGACATGTTTGATGTAAGGTCCAGATTAAGTGTTATATTCTCCACACCCGATCTTACATTCTTGACACCTCTCACAGGAGTTTCATCCGTAACAATAATGCGTCTTGTTACATTAACACAATCGCTACACCTGAACTTTTTAACTTCATCTTGATGTTGCTTGAATTGGGCTGAGGTGATATTGAGGCAGCCGTAGTGAAAACATCCCTTACATGAAGTACATCTTATCAGCTGATGGTCTTCGACCGACCCCGCACAGATCACACAGTTCATGTTACCAACTGACACTTATTTGCAGTATTTATAACACTGAATATAGCCGATATTTCACCGTGATTACATTTGTGCACGTTAATTGCAATGAACAATCTAATAAAAACACTGAATAGACTTAGTTAAAACACATTTAACAATATTAAATACAAAATAATGCGGAGCGATATGTTGATAGTTCAAAACGTAACGGTCATATCACCAACATCATATTACCAACTATATAGAGCGATGTAAGAGATACCATTTTATTCCACTAGAATTTAGGAGGCAAATAGCAGATGTAGACTTTCTGATGAAAATCGCAAATGGTATGATTGATTGCACTGATTTATTGTCCTCTATCCACTTAAGGGTACCGCGCTCAACTTCACGGGACCAACAAACTCTTGCTGTTCCGCTTGCTCGTACGAACTATCGCAGAAATACTTTTATGACTCGAGCGGCTCGAAGCTTTAATTCACTGAGTAGTCAAGTTGATTTAGACTTTTTTAATACCAATACCTCACTGTTTAAAAAAAATATGGCAAATTTATTCTTTTAGGATGATCACAAATCTTTCTATTTCTATCCAGTTCATTATTAAAACCACAATTTCTTTCTTGATTGTCAAATTTGTTAATCTACTATCTTTCCTAGTTCTTATATTGTTAGTTAATTTACAGTAATACTTAATTAAGCGCATGTTCGTTACCAATATGTGAAAACTTTTTTTGGCTATGTTTTAATTTTTATTGTTTTTTGCTAATTGTTGTGTTAAAGCTGTTTGTTTTCCGTAAATAAATAAATAAAAATAAATAAATAAATAATTTATATATGTCGTAGGATGATTTGATGTTTAGGTTTTTTGCAAAAAACCTAGGGATTTTGCAAAAATCCGGATAATTAGACAACGGTTAAAATATTTTCTAATCTTACTAGGTTTTTTGCAAAAAAACTAGTTGGTTTAGTATGACTCCGAAACGAAATGTCAGTTTTTATGAATACTGTACACTGATTGGTCGATTGCAGTCCCCCATAAACACGTCATCTCTGATTGGTTGTTAATTAGACGTACTTACTTAATTGTTCCAACCTACATTTAATTTGATTGTTATTTTAATTTTAGTTACAAAAAGTTCCTAAGTATAAAAATAGTATTGTCATTTCCCTTTATAACTCTAGCTATATTACCTCAATACTACAATTTAAAACGTACTTACTTTATTGTTCCTACCTATGTTGAAGACGTCCGTGGCCGAGTGGATAGGTAACTAGCTTTTCGGTCTGGAGGTTGCGGGTTTGATCCACGCTGAGAGCAACATTTATATGATGAGCATATGTGTATTATATTATATTAAATATATCGCTGAGTTCCCATAATACAAGTGTGTTTTAGTTTGGGGTAACTTGATCTGTGTATAATATGTACGAATGTGATTGTAATTTTACTCCAAAAAAAGAGTAAAAAAATATATTCAATTCCTAGTATCAAATAAGAATTGTCATTTCTTACCCTTTATAACTCTAGCTATAATATCTCAATACCACAATGACGAACCAATCAGAATAAGTGTTGGCGAGCAATCAGAAATCAGCCAATCAGCAATAAAGACGTACAATCTTATTAAACCAACTAGATTTTTTGCAAAAAACCTAAACATCAAACCATCCTACGACATATACAATCTATATACAATGTCGCACAGCGTGAGCATGCAGTGCGGACACGCGGAGTAAGTAAGGCGAGTCCACCCTGGCAGCTATCATAGCCAAGACGCTGTTGGAGCTAGCCCACACCCTGTCGCGCATCGAGGCATACCTTTTACGCATGATAGCGAAGAAGCAATCAACACTCGCGTCCGCGAACATTCCCGACGCACTGCAGAAGCGGGGCAGCCCCACAAGCCTTCCAAACGCGTTGTTGTACTGCACGCGCAACATGTTGTATTGTTTTTGCGTATAGGCCTGCCAGAGACTGCATGTATAAAAAGCTTTTACACGTTTAAGTAGTGTTTGCGTTTCCTACCTTCGAATTTTTACTAATTCGGAAGGATTCTTTATTTATTAGTAATAATCTCCACATGAGGTTTTCATGAACAAAAGATTTAAATCACACATATGTCATTAGAAAAGACAATTTAGTATAGGCTCGACCCAGGATTTGAACTCTCATCGTCTGGTCGATAAGCGGTGTTCTACCCACTGAGCTATCATGGTTTATTACTAAATGTTTCGTTTATTTAAATATTCGTTATCGTTGAAATGCTTTGGATAAGTGCTAAACTTACTTATACTTACTTATACTCACGGCTATAAATCCCTAGAAGGGGTAGCCAGAGCTAAGGAATAAGAAATTCCTCAGCCACTTTTGAAAGTTGCATGGGGAAAAGATGGTAAAATAAAGTTTGTTGGTGATGGGTCTCCAACCGCATCGCCCAAAAAATCCTTAAGAGCCCCATTACCGTTAGTCGCCTCTTACGTACACCCACCGGAAGAAATGGGATAGTGCTATTCTAAGCCGACACTACACAGCAAATAAGTGCAAAACTTTGAAAAAATACTCCACCGCACAAGAAAAACTGGCCTAGTTGGGAAGTTTCAATTCGTTAGGCTCGGGTCGTTTTAAATATGACTATTTTTTTTCCGTGTCAAGAGGTTTCGCCCAGTTTTCACATCGTTAGGGTTTGATTGCCTTTACAGTGCTGTAAATTTAGTTTTATGTTTTCTTTAATTTTTAAGTTACGCATGCGTAGTTAAATTTTTTAAGTGACTTTTAGGTTTGATTAAGTTGAACCGTAGAGAATTTAACTAAGTAGAGCTGAAACTAAAACGTAGATCAGTACAAAAATAGCTATAAAGACGGCTAAAAACTAATATCCAAATAAGTAGTTTTACTATATTTTCCCCACTCAAATTTCCAAAAGTGGCTGAGGCATTTCTAATTCTTTAGCTCAGGCTACCCCTTCTGGGGATTTATAGCCGTGAAGATATATGTATGTATGTATGTATGTTGTTGTCAAAATAAGTTGTCCCTACACCCTGATTGACTGACTTTTGTTGTCCATACATTTGTTCCGCTTAAGTCAGTTGAAATGCAGTGAATAATTTACGAAATTGACTTTCTTCGTTTCTTCTATTTTTATTTAAGTTTTGCCGCGATAGCTCAGTTGAGTAGCAGAGGATGAGGGTTCAAATTCTGGGTCAGGCTAACACTAATTTGTCTTTTCTAAAGAATTTATCATGGTTGTTAACTACGAGAAAAAACAATTGTACTTACTCGTGTGACAGTGTATTCTTACAAAACGGCGATAGGCCTACCCTCTATCACGTGAGTACACTGTGACTCACCAGATGACAATGTCACGTGATGTTCAGAAGTGCAAGTAACTCTGCCCCGTCCTTCGGGGATATTCAGCGTGAAAGTTTGACTTAAATCAATGTTATTTGTAATGATCTAAGCTAAGAAGTAAACTTAGAGCGTTCGATAGAGTTTAAAACTTTAAGAATGTTTGTGATAAAGTATCGTTTGGGTAATTTATATACGGATTTAATGTTCAGTTGTTATATTAATGTCACTTTGCATACATACATACATATACTCACGGCTATAATTCCCTAGAAGGGGTAGCCAGAGCCAAGGATCTATAAATTCCTCAGCCACTTTTGGAAGTTGAGTGGGGAAAAGGCGGTAAAATAAAGGTTTTTGGTGATGGGTCTCCAACCGCATCGCCCAAAAATGCTTAGTTAATTTATCATGGTTGTTAACTGTGAGGGAAAACCTCGCGAGCAAACCCAAATGGCTGAATTGTACTTAGTCATGTGATAGTGTATTCGTACAAAACCGCGATAGGCCTGTAGCTCCCAGAACATAAATCATAATCCATAAATCCCAGAACAGGATAGCCAGAGATACCGAATTAGAAATATTATATGATTAGGAATAATTTAGAAGAATATAGGAAGGCCAGCCCCGATCGCTTAAAAAGTACTTAAACCCAAGTTATAAGTCAAAAATAAGGATCAGTGCCATATAAAACCGACACTGCATAGCTATGCATAGGTACTTTAAGACTAAAAAGAAAACTTTTGATTAATCATGTTTTTCATATTTGTTTATGGCTCGTGGCTAATCAACTATATTAATTTGTTTCAGGTAACCAATTGAAAGCGAGTAAAAATTGCTGTTGTGATTCGTAAGAATTATAAAAATAAGTTAATTATAATTGAATTAAAGCAGGAAAAACCATTTGCGTATAGATCTACGTAATTATAACAATCTGACGTACTATGTAGTACTGGCTTAGAATAGCACTACCCCTTTCTAACCACGGGTTTTTGGGCGATACGGTTAGAACCCCATCACCAATATATATCAACTTACAAATGTGGCTGAGGAGTTTCTAGCTCTGAAGCTGGACTACTCCTTTTAAGATTTACGGTCGTGAGAATATATTTGTATGTATTTATTTATAAGAGTACATATGCTCACGGCTACAAATAACAAAAAGTATTACCCAGAGATTAAAAATTTGAGATTCCTCAGACACTTTTTGAACTTAAATTTGAAAAAAAAGGCAGCAAAACCCAAAAGCCCAAATATCCTTAGCCCTTTCCCTTAGTTTTTTTCGAAGCTGACACTTCAATATAAGCATAAGCATAATAAGCATAAACGTTCACGCCGCATATCCCCGAAGGGGTTGGCAGAGGTACTAATACTTCTGAACATCACGTGACTTTGTCATCTGGTGTTCAGAGTACCCACGTTTTGCATGGACAGTGTACTCACGTGATAGGGGGCAGGCCTATCGCCGTTTTGTACGAATACACTGTCACATGACTAAGTACAACTCAGCCATGTGGGTTTCCTCACGATGTTTTCCCTCACCGTTAACAACCATGATAAATTCAATATATACACTTCAATATATTACCTTTAATTCATTATAAATATATTCACAAATAGCATACATCCAGAGCTTCGGAACATAAAATTTCTCAGCCACTTTTAGAAAATTACATACATACATACATATACTCACAGCTATAAATCCCTAAAAGGGGTAGCCAGAGCTGAGGAATTAGAAATTCCTCAGCCACTTTTGGAATTTGCGTGGGCAAAAGATGGTGAAATAAAGGTTGTTGGTGATGGGTCTCCAACCGCATCGCCCAAAAATCCCTTAAAAGCCCCAATACTGTTAGTCGCCTCTTAAGTACACCCAGAAATGGGGTAGTGCTATTCTAAGCCGGCACTACACAGCAGCCATTAATTCCCACTGGGGTAAACAGAGACTCTGTACGATCTTGGCAAACCTTTCGAAATCTGTCTACATTTTTTAATATTTGATATATGCACTTTCATTCTCCACACTTCAGATGCCTGTCTTTTCGAATAGATTAATAATAAAATAATATATCCTAAGCGGTCACGACTAGGAAATTAATCTGTCAAAAATCACATTTAATATCTAATCAAGTAATTTGATTTCATTGACCTTTGCGCCAATTTCAACTTAGTTCCAAGAAGGCTTTCTGAAAAGAGGTTATCTATACTTATAATAAATCTGTAGAGAGGTCAATTCTGTACATGAAATATATTTTCAAAATAACCATCAGGTGATGATTAGGGATCGATACTGATGCCAAAAATGCAATCAGTAAAATTTTTGTCTGTCTGTCTGTCTGTCTGTCTGTCTGTCTGTCTGTCTGTCGGTTTGTATGTTCCTTATGGAAACAAAAACTACTCGACGGATTGTAACGAAACTTGGTACAATTATTCTTCATACACCTGCGCAGGTTTTTGTATACTTTCCAGCAGAGTAGTAAAGGGGAATTTTGGGAAATTTTGGGAAAACGGGAGAAGTTACTCTATTTTTTAAGCTTCCGTCGCGTGTGCAGCCTCAATGGTTAAACTTACATAGAAATCATGTGTGACGGAAATATTCTTCATAAAATTATCTAAAAAAAACCTGAGCAGTTTATGTCTATCTTTTACGGTTGACTCACAATAACACGTGTAATTCCTGATAGCCAAGCAGTTCGGATCCTTTTAATTATATTTGTTTACTCTTGCGTTTGTAAACGTCTCACTCATTCCAAATTTAAAAAAGGTAACATTATTACCTATTCAATAAAAAAAGAATCATAGAAATCGGTACACAAACACCGAAATTATACATAAAATAATCCATCGCGCCCGTGATCAAAACCAAATCTTTACTAATTTACATATAACATACTAGATGGCGCGAGTAGTTGCATCCTAAATCACGTAATGGTTTATTTTTTAGATTGTTATAAATACTTCATAGCGTTTTATTCAAAAATTTGCTATTAAACGGAAATACTGAACCGTTCATCAAAGCGCATTTAAAATCACCAAACTACACTGTTTAGGGAGTGCTATAAATTTAATAAATTGAAAACATTGCGCTGAATTTCACAATGCTTGAGCAGTGACTGAAGAAAGAAACCTCAGATATTTAAAAAACACAACGCTACCCGTGCGAAGCTGGGACGATCCACTAGTGACAAATAGACGTGTCAATTTATGAAAGGTGAAAACTTATTGACAAATTACCGCCTTATTTTATAAAACAAGTCTTATTTCTTGCAAAATAAGGTCGGATTTTGTTTGACAATTTGTCAAGGTTAGATTTGATGGTTTTTCGGAAATTTTGGTCACGCCAATCCGCGTTTTAATATTACTTTGGTCAAGCTTAATCACTAGGAAAAAGTGGCCTAAAGTAAAGCCATTATTTTAATATTAACCTCAAGTTCTAGATTTTGAGGAAATATGAAATGGAATTACTTTGCATCTATTTAGATTCAATTAAATTAAAACGACATGATAGCTCAATGGGTAGAACACCGGTTAACGTGCAAGCGACTAGTGGTCAAATCCCGGGTCGGGCCTACACCAATTTGTCTTTTCTAAAGACATATGTGTGGTTAATTTATCATGGTTGTTAACGGTGAGGGAAAACATCGTGAGGAAACCTACATGGCTGAGTCGTACTTAGTCATGTTACAGTGTATTCGTGCAAAAGGCGATAGGCCTGCCCCCTATACACGTGAGTACACTGTCCAAGCAAAACGTGGTGTTCAGTAGTATTAGTACCTCTGCCAACCCCTTCGGGGATATTCGGCGTGAAAGTTTATGTTTTGTTATGTTTTATGAAAAGGAATTACTTCGCACCTATTGAAATTCAATTAAATCAAGACACTTACGCCCGATTTCTGAATTGAGTATTCCAGCTGAGAACAACTTAACTATCGTTCTATCGCATTAAAATCTTAACAACTGAATGAGACAAAACGATACTTAGGTCGTTCTCAGCTTTAATACTCAATTCAGAAATCGGGCGTTAGGAACCGTGATAGCTCAGTGGGTAGAAACTAGGTTACAATATCACGTAATGTTCTGAAGGGCAAGCACGAGCGCTATTTTATCGACACGATAACGGTTAGAATGAGATGGCAATATACGATACTAAGTAATTGCGTAAAACATGGCTGCTTTATCCCAGGCGATAACTAGTTTAAACACGGCTCGTGCTTGCCCTGCAGAAGTATTAGTACCTAGAAGACTAGTGAAAGTTTGAGTAAATTAAAACTACAAGTCAATCTTGGTTAGGAAGGAGCTTCTGCTTCTGGTTCAGATAGGCATTGGTTCAAATCTTAATTTAGATTAAAATTCGTGAGTCCTTTTTTAATATAATATGTATAGTTTAAATTCTAAGGTAGGTGACGGTTCATATAAATATCGGGAGGAGGCTGATATGCAAATAAATTAATTACACAAATTTACACATTTATTTCATACATAATAACTACATTTTTACATACATACATATACTCACGGCTTTAAATCCCTAGAAGGGGTAGCCAGAGCTAGGGAATTAAAAATTCCTCAGCTACATTTGAATGTTTCGTATTTTTACATACATATTTAATATAATGATACTCATGGCCATAGTGCTATTCTAAGCCAACACAGATTATACTAGTTACAATACATTATACATAATAACTAGTAGGTGTGCCGAAACGTCGGGCAAATATATCACGTGAGTAATTTAAAAATATACATTGGTTAATCCCGATTATTATGAATAATGTCTACAAAACTGCGAGAGTTTAAAAAGTGTACATACATACATACATACATATAATCACGGCTATAAATCCCTAGAAGGGGGAAGCTAAGGAATTAGAAATTTCTCAACCACTTTTGGAAGTTGCGTGAGGAAAAGATGGTAAAGTAAAGGTTGTTGGTGATGCATCGCCCAAAAATCACTTAAAAGCCCCAATACCGTTAGTCGCCTCTTACGTACACCCACCGGAAGAAATGGGGTAGTGGTATTCTAAGCCGATACTACACAGCATTTAAAAAGTATATATAGCAAATACTGCTACAACAGGACCCAAACCATCTCAACTTTCCTTTCTTCACATAAAAGCAATCGCCTCATGAAAAATATTTCAAACTCATTAAGGTATTCCGCCACCCCTGTTTAATTGCTGATTTATGACTTTGATAAATTGTGATTTACGATCCACAAATTATGAAATATTTAAGCCTTTTAATTGTGTGAATGTCAATTGTATTTAGTAGAATTTATTCTTTAGCGAGTTAGTACATTTTCTTTCTAAATATGCTGTGTGGTGTTCAGAAAAAAGGGTTGTTTTAAACAAGTTTACAGCCATATTTCCCGCCTTTCACATAATATTCAGATAGATTTGCTGCGTATTGTTGGCTTAGAATAGCACTACCCCTTTTCTACTTTTGGTTGTTCGTTTGTAAGAGGCGACTAAGGGTTTTGGGGCTTTAGAAGAAGTTGTTGGGCAATGCGATTGGAGATCCATCACCAACAACCTATAGTTTCTAATCTTTTCCCCATTCAACTTCCAAAAGTGGCTGGGTAATTTCTTATTCTCGCTACCCCTTCTAGGGATTTATAGCCGTGAGTATAATATGTATTCACGTGTATGTTCAGATAGAAACTAAAAGAAAATGTATATCGAAGTATTTTTCTTACATATTTCCAAATACATTTTTTTTATTTTAACTTTAACTCAACTCAAGATACAAACGTTCAGCCGTATATCTAAAGGCACTAATACACTATACGAGGCACCAATATTTCAAAACATCACAAGTCAATGTCACCTGGTGTTCAGAGTACCCGCGTTTTGCATGGACAGTGTACTTACGTGGATACGGACAGTGTACTTATGATAGGGGGCAGGCCTATCGCATGAATAAACTGACCATTTTAGTGCGTTTTGTATGATATAATGTCACATGACTAAGTAAAACTTTTCATAATATGGGTTTTCCTCACCGTTAACGAACATGATACATTAACCACTCGTATAACTTTAGAAAGAAAAAATGTGTAGGCCCGAACCGGGATTTGAACCCACACTCTCACGGTTGTGAGCTACCTAGGTGGTTTCAATTTTAAATTACTGCTATACACGTTTAGTCTGTAACAAGAAATGTGTTTCAAAAACCTTATATTGAAGCAAAGGTTGATTTCTAATCTCATTATATATTAATAGAAGACAGTCTTCTGTTCTATTTTCAAATTAATTAAACCAGCGCTGTACAAATATTTTACCGAACAAAATACCGATGTTCTTTTGTAGGATACTGCATACTATTTTAGTTATACATACACACATACACTCACGGCCATAAATCCCTAAAAGGGGTAGCCAGAGCTTCAGAATTAGAAAATTATTTAGCCGCTTTTGGAAGTGAAGTGGGGTCAAATTGACATTTAAAAATTTAAGCCGACAAAAAGATTGACTAACAACATACATACATATACTCACGGCTATAAATCCCATAACGGGGTAGCCAGAGCTTTGGATTGAGAAATAAATGGTAATAATAAATGTTTTTGGTGATGGGTCTCCAACCGCATCGCCCAAAAATTGCATAAAAATTCCGAAACCTTTAGTCGCCTCTTACGATCACCCACGGGTAGAAATGGGGTAGTGTTATTCTAAGTGTCGTGTAGTGTCACACGGCAATTGTGATAAATTGTGATTTATTTTATTATTATTTTAGTTTTTCTGAAGTTATATTGAAAGTAAACAGAAATTCGGCTAAAAATAATACTATCCTATCTCTTTAAGAAGTATTTGTTTAATTTGACTAAACGAGGAGCTTTAAGTAATGTTTAGTAATTTGATTTATAAACGATCCCTTTTTTCGATTGAAGTAATTTTATGAGATTAACATACTTACATCTTCATGTATATACTCACGGCCCTACATCCCTAGAAGAGGCAGCCAGAGCATCAGACTAAGAAATTCCTCAGCCAATTTTGGACGTCAAGTGCAGTACTTAAAAAGCCTCTATACCCTTAGTTATCTGTTACAAATACCCACAGGAAGAAAGGGAGTAGTGCTATAAAAATCGCGACACTACGCAGCTCTTATGTTTATGAGATTTATTGTTAATAATGGAGTATCGGCTTAAAATAGCACTACTCCATTCCTACCCGCGGGTCGTAAGAGGCAATTAAGGTTATTGGAGCTTTTGAAAAAGTTGTGGGACAATGCGGTTCGAGACTCATCACCAACAATCTTTATTTTATAATCTTTTCACTTCGCAAATTCCAAAAGTGGATGAGGAATTTTTATTCAGAAGCTCTGGCTACCCCTTCTTTGGATTTGCTTTGGATTGCCTTTAGTATGTATGTTTGTATGTAGCTGTGTAGTGTCTGCTTAGAATAGCACTACCTCATATTTTTTCTGGTGGGTGTACGTAAAAGGCGACTAACGGTATTGGGGCTTTTGAGGGATTTTTGGGCGATGCGGTTGGAGACCCATCACCAACAACCTTTATTTCATCATCTTTTTCCCACTCAACTTCCAAAAGTGGCTGAGTAATTTCTAATTCCTTTGCTCTGGCTACCCCTTCTTGGGATTTATAGCCGTGAGTATATGTATGTATGTATGTTTGTATTTATTGTAAAAAATATCAAAGAATCTTCACAGTTGGAGAATCACTGAGCTACAACTTGTTAATAATTTATTCAAAACAACAGCTAATGCTTCTAACCTCTTTAGTTTCATAAATGCACCGTAAATAGTTAGTAATCAATGTTGCTTTATGGTAGCAACGAAACGTTGGTGAAAGAAGTACATACATACATACATATACTCAAGGCTCTATATATCTCTTTCACCAATTTACTGTCATCCATCCTCAGCCAATGTGGAAGGTAATGTTAGTAGAGGACGACCTCGGAGGACACATTTGGATCAAATAGAGAATGTGCTCATAAAGGCAGGTGTCCGCAGTATCATTATATTATCTGTGGCAGTATGAAGAATAAAAGAGCATGTATGAAAAGATTAATGGATGTAAACGAAGCAAGAGTGGTTTGCCAGGATCGTACAAAGTGGCGATCGATAGTCTCTACCTACCTCAATGGGAACTCACGGCGTGAGAATATGTATGTATGTATGTATATACTCAAGGAAATAAATCCCAAAAAGGGATAGGCAGTGCTTCAGAGTTAGAAACTCTTCAGCCACATTTGGAAGTTGATAGGAAAGAAGATGGCAGAAATAAAGTATTGTTGGTGATGGGTTTCCTACCGCATAAACCACTCAAAAGTCTTATATCCTTAGCCCCTTCGACACCCGTAAGTAATAAGGGGTAGTGACATTCTAAGCCGGCACTATACGTCGCGTTAAAAGAAATGTAGTAATTCAATAGGTTGCTCAGAGAATCAAGTCTCAAATATACACGCTGTATATCTCCGATGGCTGGCGGAGGTACACTTCTGAACACCACGTGACAGTCACCTGGTGTTCAAAGTACCCTTGTTTTGATTTGACAGTATACCCACGTGATAGAGTGCAGACCTATCGCTGTGTTGTACGATAACACTGTCACACGACTCAGAACAACCCCTGTGGGTTTCCTCACGATGTTTTCAGTCAACGTTATCAACCATGATAAATTGAGCACATACCTCTTCGATCATATATATCAAAGATACACCAATGAAGCACGAAAAACGGCCCGGCAAAACAGTGCTTATTTATATGGTAAGCACTGATTCACTGACAGTCGCGTGCTAGATCTTGCAATTAATAATAGGTCTTAAGAAAAAATGGTAAGGTCGATAATCGTAGAAAAATAAATATTTAATTGTCAAACAGTCTTGTCATTCTCGTGGTCCACTTTTGTGCGTTGAATTTGTATGGAGTGCGGCATCTTTGGTATATATGAACGAAGACATACCTATATATGACTAACATGATTTTTGGGATTTGTTGTTGGGTACCAACAACCTTTATTAACACGCTTATATTACCCTTTCTACGGATTTTTTCCCGGCTCTGGTCGAGGAGCTCAGCAGCTCTCGTGTCGGTTGTCACATCGACGGCGTGTGCATAAATAACATTAGCTATGCTGACGACATGGTGCTGCTGAGCGCCTCGGCCGGTGGTCTCAATAAGCTTTTACGCATTTGTGAAAGTTATGCGGCCTCTCACGGACTTAAATATAATATAATTAAAAGCGAGTGCATGGTCTTTGAGGCGAGAGGTGCGTGTCCAGTTACTGTGCCTCCGATAAAGTTAAATGGCCAAGAGCTATCGCGAGTTAATCGTTTTAAATATCTGGGACATGTCGTTACCTCTGACCTAAAAGACGATGCAGATATAGAGCGTGAGAGAAGAGCGCTAGCTGTTAGAGCGAATATGATCGCCCGCAGGTTTGCGCGTTGTACGAGCGCAGTAAAGGTGACGCTGTTTAGAGCGTACTGCACCTCGTTCTACACATGCGCCCTGTGGGCGAACTATACGCAGCGTCAGTACCATGCACTGAGAGTGCAGTACAACAACGCGTTCAGGGTGTTGATGAAGCTGCCCCGCTTCTGCAGTGCGTCCGGCATGTTCGCCGAGGCGCGAGTTCAATGCTTCTTCGCGACAATGCGCCTGCGAGCAGCCTCACTGCTCGATAGGGTGCGGGGCAGCTCCAACAGCATCCTGCAACTCATCGCGGGGAGGCTGGACTCGCACTATGTGCTCCACTGTATCAGCCTCCTTTGTAAATAAATAGATATTGTAAATAATGTAGCATAGCGTAAGATAGAATTAGTCACTAACATAGCCTAAGGAAATTGTTACTAACACGTGGGTCTCGTTGCCTAAATAAATAAATTTATTATTATTATTATTATTAAAACACTTTTATTTTTGGTTCTTTAAAACCGACTAATGTTCAAATCCCGGGTCGGGCCTACACCAATTTGTCTTTTCTAAAGACATATGTGTGGTTAATTTATCATGGTTGTTAACGGTGAGGGAAAACATCGTGAGCAAACCCACATGGCTGAGTTGTACTTAGTCATGTGACAGTGTATTCGTACAAAACGTCGATAGGCCTGCCCCCTATCACGTGAGTACACTGTCCATGCAAAACTTGGGTACTCTGAACACCAGGTGATAAAGTCACGTGATGTTCAGAAGTATTAGTGCCTCTGCCAACCCCTTCGGGGATATTCGGCGTGAACGTTTATGTTTATGTTATGTTATGTTATGATTTTTGGAATTTGTTGTTGGGTACCAACAACCTTTATTAACACGCTTATATTACCCTTTCTACGGATTTTTCCCGACTTAAAACACTTTTATTTTTGGTACTTCAAAACCAAAAAAGGAGCTGTCAAGGCTGTTACTTTAATTGCTTCTCAACATTATTACCGACGAGCGCAATTTTTCACGAGACGTTAAGTAACTCGCAACTTTAAGCAGTTGATCTCAGTTTGGGACGAAGTTGGACCTGAGACGTTTTAAGTTGAGCTTAAAACGATCACTTATCATTTTAAGTTTTGAATAGGAAAATTGGCTTATGTTTGCAAGTTGCAATGCTTAATGTTTGTCTTTGAAGTTAAGTATATAATCATTTCACAAAGCTGTAATGTTGGTTTACATGAAAGCGTTTGGATTAAAAGAACAAGAAAAACGTTTATTCGCCATTTGTAGGCACAAGAAGATCAACAAGAATCGATCACAGAATTTTAACAACTTAATTTTAACAACATTTATAAAATTAAAAAAAAAACAAATAGAGAATCAATAAAAAAACATTCAAAAAATTTACATGCACTTCCTGTGCAATATTAGGAACGCTCGTTTCGACTAGAATAGCACTAATCCGTTTCTTCCCGCGGGAGTCTTATGGTATTGGACTTTTTTAAGTTATTGTAGTATTCAACTATATATTATTTATTATTGCTTTAATATTTTTTTCCAACACAATTTCCTTTTTTGGGATTTACAGCCGTGATATAGACAAGATAAGATAATTTACTCCAAAATGCCTAATACATATTATAGCTAAATATACAATACAAAGTTCCAGGTAAGGTATACTTAAGTAGGGTCGTTGACGCCATGATAGGTCGAGCCTGTGCTATGGACGCCGAAAACTCACATTAGTGTAGGTAGGCTCATTGTTGATGCAAAATCTCTTTTTAACATATATGTATGTATATGCCGTGTAGTGCCGGCTTAGAATGTCGCTACCCCTTTCTACCCTCGGTTGTCGTAAGAGGCGACTAAGGGTATTGGGCCTTTTTATTGGATTTTTGGGCAATGCGGTTGGAGACCCATCACCAAAAACCTTTATTTTTACCATCTTTTCCCCACTCAACTTCCAAAAGTGGCTGAGGAATTTATGATTCCTTAGCTCTGGCTACCCCTTCTAGGGAAATATAGCCGTGAGTATATGTATGTATGTATGTATGTATATGTATATGTGGGAGCTTGTTATTGGCCTATGTAATAATTTCATATTGTAAATTTAGCTGTAAGCCCCCAAAAGATAATAAAATAAAATAAATAAATAAAACACTTAATTTGCCGTTTAGTATCGGCATAGAATAACTCTACCCCATTTCTACCCGTGGGTGACCATAAGAGGCGGCTAAGGGTATACGGGCTTTTTAAGTGACTTTTGGGCGATATGGTTGGAAACCCGTCACCAAAAACACTGATTATTACTATTTATTTCTCAATCCAAAGCTCTGGCTACCCCGTTATTGGATTTATAGCCGTGAGTATATGTATGTATGTTGTTAGTCAATCTTTTTGTCGGCTTAAATTTTTAAATGTCAATTTGCAGTCAATGACCTATTTGAAATTTCGGCTCTGATATTTCACCCGGTTATCAGCTGGTACCCGGATATCCGACACGTAAGTGTCATTTACCCGGATTAACGAAGTTGCGTCATTTATATTCCGCGTTTTTATTTTATAAGATATCGGATGAAATTTGCGTTGCGTTAATAATTGATGATTGAGAGGAATATAATACCTTTCGATTCAATTGTTTTTGATTTATTGTTACTCTTTGGAGCGATGCATCATTTATTTTCGACTTTTCGCACTCTCAAAATGAAAGAGGCTCAAGTCAAAAATAGTGATATTGAGTAGCAACCATAGAGAGGCATAAAAAAGTATGTACTAAAACAAAGGCACTTGTTATAGGGACAGGAAATTCGCTATGTTGTTTATTTAACAATAAGTGCCTTTGTTTTACTATTCATCGGATAGAACATACTTTTTTATGTCTCTCTATGATTGTAACTCAATATCGCTATTTTTGACTTGAGCCTCTTTCGTTCTGAGAGTGCGTTTTGTATTACGCTTGTGACATCACTGAACAAGACAAGGTGGTACTAAAGTAGCGTTGGTGATGGGTTTACAACGACATTGCCCGAATACCGTGAGAAGAAATAAGTAGTGACTTTCTAAGCCAGCACCACACGAAACTTATGCTTTACCAGGTTTAAATTGCTAGAATTTCACAAATATAATTAAGGTTCAATAAATCTTCATCGTTTTTCCTCCGCTTCAGCATTTTCTTAGTACCAGGTTTCAATATGGATGAAAGGAAACAGGAATGAACTAGTGGTGTGCTGCGAATACCAATTGAATGAATGGTTATCGGAACAAGAAAGCTGTGGAGCACTTCGCTAAGGTAATTTTAAGTTTTTCTATCAATATTCTTATTAAATTTTCTTGAAGTAATGATTTGCATGCAATAGGGTAGCGTACTTCTAAGGATAGTTAGGGTTCTGTCAAAGTGTTAGAAATAACCTTTGCATTTTTATACTGTACAGAGTTGTATTTGCTTCAACTCAAACGTTCACACCGTATATCATCGAAGGGGTTGGCAGAAGTACTAATACTGCTGAATATCACGTGAAATTGTCACCTGGCGTTCTGAGTACCCACGTTTTGCTCTAAACTGTACTCACGTGATAGAGGACAGGCCTATTGTCTTTTTTGTACGAATAACATGACTAGCCATAATAAAAATTAAAACTGACAACTACAACTTAGACTACCGAAACATACATACATACATATACTCACGGCTATAAATCTCTAGAAGGGGTAGCCAGAGCTAAGGAATTAGAAATTCCTCAGCCACTTTTGGAAAGTTGAGTGGGGAAAAGATGGTGAAATAAAGGTTGTTGGTGATGGGTCTCCAACCGCATCGGCCAAAAATCCCTTAAAAGCGCCAATACCGTTAGTTGCCTCTTACGTACACCCACCGGAAGAAATGGGGTAGTGCCATTCTAAGCCGACACTACACAGCAAACTACTACCGAAACATTAACAAAATATACTAATACTTAGATAAAGATGGAAACAATATTATAAAATACAATAAATATAATACAATACGACTACTTTACTGAGGATGACACTATCTATATGTACATACATAAATTTACCTTTGATTTGAACCCTCATTGTCTGCACGGTAAACGGTGCTCTACCCACTGTGTTATCACGGTTGCTATAACAATCCCTTTTGGGGCTTATAGTCGTAATCATAAACTAATTAAACTTGTTATCACCCGCCAGTAATTGAATGTAAGGTAATATCTATTAATTTGCGTAATCGGGTCCGTATGTCGTTACACATTACACGAAACAGATTAAAGTTGCCTTATTGATTGCTTGTGGGAATCCCTACAATTACTGTGATAAGAGAATGTATAGTTCGGATTACTCACCATGTGAGTAAAATTACTTATTTATTTAATTTAAAGCTATTTAGTATGGTCTTAGAATATCTATAATATTGCTGTGTAGTGTCGGCTTAGAATAACACTACCCCATTTCTTCCGGTGGGTGTACGTAAGAGGCGACTAACGGTATAGGGGATTTTAAGGGATTTTGGGCGATGCGGTTTGAGACCCATCACCAACAACCTTTATTTTGCCATCTTTTATTCACTCAACTTTCCAAAAGTGGCTGATGAACTTCTAGTTCCTTAGCTCTGGCTACCCCTTCTAGAGACTTATAGCCGTGAGTATATGTATGTATGTATGTTAGAATATCATTAACCTATTTCTTTAAGTGAAAAACGGTTAAATAAGATATTAAGACAAGTGTCCAACACACCTGGACCAAATAGAGAGTGTGCTCAAAAAGGCCGGCATCCGAAGTATAAAGAATAAAATAACATGTATAAAAAGATTGATGGATGTGAACGAAGCTAGAGAGGTTTGTCAGGATCGTAAAAAGTGGTGATCGATAGTCTCGTCCTACCCCAATGAGAACTATCGGCGTGAGTTTATGGTATGTATGTCCTTATAAAATATATTATTATTTAACGAGGCTCCCATGCAATAGATATGGTAATTTGACGATGTTATAGATAATGGGGCGGAAGTCTGTCTTATTATAAAGATAGAATATATTTTTTCTGTCTAGTGTATGCATTTTTGATATTGCAGTGTAGTGTTGGCTTAGAATAGCACTACCCCTTTCTTTCGGTGGTTGTACGTAAGAGGCGACTAACGGTATTGGGGCTTTTTAAGGAATTTTTGGGCGATGCGGTTGGAGACCCATCACCAACAACCTTTATTTTACCATCTTTTCCCCATGCAACTTCCAAAAGTGGCTGAGGAATTTCTAATTCCTTAGCTCTGGCTACCCCTTCTAGGGATTTATAGCCATGAGTATATGTATGTATGTATGTAATATATTTTTTCCTGCTAAAATATCCATATTGCTCACTTGTGGGCCACAACAGAAAGGTGACCCGACATATTTATGGGAGTGTACAATTAATGGGCTCCCACTTCCTTCTAAAGGTCATTGAGGCACCGACGACGCATTTAGCTTAGTCTGATCATATCATCCAGATATATAGCTGTAATAGATTATTGAGTTAAGTCTGTTTGCACATCAGTAATGTATTTCATCCTTCAAATACCGTATAGTATCGCTGTGTAGTGTCGGCTTAGAATAGCATTACTCAATATCTTCCCATGGGCGATCGTAAGAGGCGACTAAGGGTATCGGGGCTTTTATTTGCTTCTTAAGTGATTTTTGGGCGATGAGGTTGGAGACCCATCACCAAAAGTATTTATTTAACAATCTTCTCCCCATTTCACTTCCAAAAGTGGCTGAAGAATTTTCCAATTCTGAAGCTCTGGCTACCCCTTTTAGGGATTTATAGCCGTGAGTATATGTATGTATGTAAATACCGTATAAGGTTGAAAGATGTTGTTTATCTGCATCTTGCAGTACATCTTTTAAAGATTTCTTTTTCTTTTCTTTCAGTTGAATTCCAAAAGTGTAGGGTGTAGGTGTGGGGTATGTGTACAGATATTAAGGACGAATATTGATTGTTAGGTTATTTCACTGAAAGACGTGTAATCCTTGTAAAGATTTTATTAATACTAAATATTTATTTAAACCTTCGTACCGTAAAAGCTAGTGGACTGTATACATATAGAAACTAGCTATAGTAAGTTATGATTTCAATTGGACAGTATGGATTGTGGCCATTTCATATTTTAACGCTATGAATACTCTTTTTTGGTATTTATAGCCTTGAGTATAGGTAGGTTTTTCACAATTTATTTCTTACTTACCTCAACAATAGAAATATAGACTTATAAATTTCGTTATATTTAAAATATGGTCAGACGGCTCTTTTATCTTTTAAAGTATTGTGGCTTAGAAGATAATTGACTTGCTCGTGGTTCCGGAGTCAGCGGCTTCGATTCTTGTTGAGGGTTCTTTATACTGATGCATACAGATGATTGTTTCTTAACGTTGTATAAATACTCAAACGTTCAGGTTGTGCATTCCCGAAAGGGATGGCAGAGGTACCAACTAATATTAAATATACGCGATATTAAATATCTTCCCCGTCGCAAAAGACCAATGAAACCGTGGATTACTCAAGGACTTCTTCGAGTTATTAGAAACAGAGACCGGTTATATATAAAATGTAAAAAAAGTCCGTCAAATGAAACCTTAAAAGTTACTTACACGAGATACCGATCATTTAGCACCAAAATTTTAAAAAATGTTAAAAAGGCGTATTTTACAGATCTCTTACAAAAAGCCGGCAACAATAACAAACGTATTTGGGAAGCTGTTAAAGAGGTCGCTAACCTAAATAGGGCTAAATCCTCAGCGACAGAACTTCTAGCTAATAACGACGATGCACAGCGATCCTTAAACTTAATTAATAATTATTTCACTGACATTGGCTCAAATTTAGCTAATTCTTTTCAAGGCCCTGAGCTGAAAGTCCCGATTAGCCTTGTATGCAAATCATTTGCTTTTGCTGAAACAGACAATCTCGAGATCTCCACCTTAATCAAAGGACTTAGAACCAACAGTTCTGTAGGATGGGATGGCATTTCTCCTTTAGTCCTCAAAAACAACTGCGACGTTTTGGTAGCTCCTCTTACTTACCTTCTTAATAACTGCATAAACAAAGGTGTCTTCCCTAAACCATTTAAAAAAGCGCTATTACACCCGATTCATAAAGGAGGTGACAAGTCATGCATAGGAAACTACAGACCTATCTCAGTACTTCCCTCTTTATCAAAAATTTTTGAGAAAATTATGAATAACCGCTTGGTTGATTTTCTTGAATCAAACGATCTACTGTCTAAAAATCAATTCGGTTTTCGACGTGGTTATTCAACCACAGTTATTGAGTTGGCAGTTGATGAGTTGCTGAAGAATGTTGTAAACAGTTTGGATAATAAGAAGAAATGTCTCACCATATTCCTTGATCTAACGAAGGCCTTTGATACTGTACCTATCCCATTACTCCTAAAAAAGTTAGAAGCTATTGGTATTCGAGGCCTTCCCTTAGAACTATTTAAAGACTACCTTAAAGATCGCTTTCAATCTGTTACCATCACGAATCAAAAAAGCACAGAAATGCCTATCTTATATGGAGTGCCACAAGGCAGCATATTAGGTCCTACCCTCTTTCTTATATTTATAAATGGTCTTAGTTCTCTTAAAATTCCAAATTGCTCAATTATCTCCTACGCAGATGACACAGCTCTATTTTTTTCTGGTAATTCTTGGGATGAAGTGACGTCTCTGACACAGACAGGATTTACCTCTGTTTGTGAATGGCTCGCCTTAAATCGCCTCACAATTAATATTTCAAAAACCAAATTTCTAATGCATACAATAAAATCAGGTTATCTTTCGCCAAACAATATTCCCGAAAATACTAATATTAATAAATTTCTTCGCTTAATTCCGCTAAATAATACCTGCTAAATAATACCCGCTAAATAATATTCATATACAGAGAAGGTTAACAATGTCATCCTAGGGGACGATTTTGTTCGACTTGGGTCGGATCCTACTAAGAAGTATGCCTCGGAGTTAAAGAGAGCAATCTCAGAATCATCCTATGTATTTTCAAACCCCGACAATGAGAAGGGCAAGATCGTTCCTATGAATCCATTACCCCCAATTCTTTACGGTTTGCCAAAAATTCACAAAGATAATATTCCGATCCGTCCTGTTGTTTCTTATGTAGCTGCGCCGGCATACAATTTAGCAAAACAACTTAACGCCATTTTGAAAGCTAAGACTAATTTTAATCCGATTTTCACTTTAAAAAACAGTTTGGATCTTATTGACAAAATAAAGGATGTTGTTCTTCCTTGCAATGCCAAGCTCGTTTCTCTGGATGTAGAAAGTCTGTTTTCAAACGTACCATATAAAGATTGCTTACGTTTCATCTCAGAATTCATGGTAACTCAGCGACTACATCCGGAGGAAAGATGCCAGCTATCAAGGCTTACTTCCATCTGTATGCAGCAAAATTATTTCATGTTTGATAATTATTTCTACCAACAGAGAGAAGGTCTGGCAATGGGTTCTCCATTGAGTCCCTTGATGGCTGACATTTTTATGGATAATTTTGAGCGTAACAACATTGTTGGGAGGAGTAATATACTTTATTACTATAGATATGTCGATGACATAATTGTATGCTGGACAGGTACATATAGGCAGCTCGATAGTTTCGTTCAAATTTTAAATAGAATACATCCTAAAATTAAATTCAAGTTAGAGAAGGAACAGGACGGATCTCTCAATTTCCTCGATCTTAAAATAACAAGGTCAGGAAATAAGCATGTTTTTGAGATTTATAGAAAGCCTACACAGACTGATACAGTAATCCCCGCATCTTCTTGCCATCCTTGGCAACACAAGCTTGCAGCTTTTCATTGCTATGTACACCGTTTGCTAACAGTTCCATTATCACCTTCTAATTACAATAAAGAATTAAGTACTATTTACCAAATAGCTGTTGCAAACGGTTACACCAAGCAATTAATAGACAGACTAATTACAAGAAAACGGACCAACATGGTGAACAGACTCTTATATGTTATACCACCTGAAAAACTGGACCGCATGAAGTCCAGTCTCACCTATGTTGGTCCGATTTCTGAAAAGATTTCAAAGACGCTTAAAGGGTTTGGTATTAAAGTTGCGTTCAGAACAAACAATAGTTTGAAACGTTATTTATGTAATCAAAAAGAGAAATTAGATAAACACAGACAATCTGGTGTTTACAAAATTGTTTGTCCTGAATGCAACAGCGTCTATATTGGGCAAACTGGTAGAAGTTTTCTAACAAGATACGGGGAGCACGTGGCAGCATTCAGAAACGACCATCCAGAAAGGTCCCACTTTGCGAAACATCTATTGGATACTGGACACGTTCTCCCCGATAATCATAATCTGGAGATTTTACATACTTGTAATAAGGGATTAAGATTATGTCTTTTAGAGAAACTTGAAATCTCCAGATATGATAATGATAATTCCGTTGCACTGCTGAATGAACAGCCGGGCTACACCGTTTCCCCACTTTTGACAATTTTTTCCAATAATATAGTCACTCGTCATTGATGTTCTTTGGGTGGGGGAGTGGGGAGCCTGGCCTATAAATATAACCGCAAAATCGTATGACCGGCACTCGGTGGTCAGCTGCCGAACTGTCTACTAACTGCTCGTCAATGACTCGTGTTGAGTCGAAACGCGTCGCATGTTTGTGGTTGCCTGTGGTTTTCGCTTGCGGGTGTGTGTGTGGTGCATTGTCTGCTTTTCGATTTCTTGTAAGTGGAAGGGCGGGCGGTGCACAGTGCATGTTGCATGAAGACTGCAGGTATTATTTAGCGGAATTAAGCGAAGAAATTTATTAATATTAGTATTGCTATGGATTTCCGCAAAGTAACGCCTGATTCAATCCAAAATATTCCCGAAATTAAAGTTCACAATTGCTCAAATCAAAACAACACATGCCAATGTCCGAGATTAGAACGTGTGACAGAAATTAAATATTTAGGTATCGTAATTGATAGCTCTCTTACCTTTCGTACACATATCAATACACTCAGTAATCGTATCAGAAAGTTAATATTTTCTTTTAAGGCTCTTAGATCGGTAGTAGATGCAAAATTGCTAAGAACCATCTATTTTGCACTTTGCCAAAGTATAATCACCTACTGTATCACGTCATGGGGCGGCTCTTGTAAAAGTCATCTCATACAAATTGAACGAGCTCAGCGGGCTGTACTCAAGGTTGCAACGTTCAAGCCATTCCGTTTTCCAACCAAAGAATTATACCTTTTCTGCGAAGTACTTACTGTTCGACAGTTATTTATTAAGAACGTTGTTTTAAAACAACACTGCATAACATATTTTAATCCAGACAGTAATAAACTAAGAAACAAAGAGGTTGTCAGTGGTAAATTATGTAAGACTTCTTTTGCTCAACGTTTCCCTACATTCCTTGGACCTTACTTATACAATAAATTAAACAGTAAACTCGGCATTTATGATTTAAATAATTTCGGTCTCAAGCAAAAACTAAATACGTGGCTTCAAACTCTATCTTATGAGGAAACAGAGAACTTCCTATCTATACTGACTTGAACTATCATTATTCTGTTTTTCTTAGTATGATTATTAAAGGTATTATTATTATTATATATATATATATATATATATTTTAAGATATTAATGTATATTTATATTATTTTATAGTATTTATATTTATAAACCTATTTACATTATATTTTATTACATAAAACACTACAAATATTTATTTACTTAACATATTTATTTTACTTCACACCTAGTTTAAGTTTTCCTTTTTCTACAACTTCTGTGTTTTATTTTGAATATTTTGTAGTTTTTTTTTTTACGTACGCAGTGCTGATTCTGTATTCTTAGCGACACTGATGTTTTTTACCGGTACCTATAGCACAGGTTACCCTTTATTAGGTATCGGTTGTACCATTAATTAAGTACTATTGTGAAATACAGCTCTGTTCATATTATTACTTTACTGTATAGACTGTAATATTACAATTTTTTGGAAATAAAGATTTATTATTTATTTATTTATATACCTTCAATTTTCAAACTGCGAAAATAATTAGAAACTAATTAATATTATTTGGTTATTAGATTAAATAAACACTGTAACATAAATTTAAATGCTGTGTAATGTCGGCTTAGAATAACACTACCCCATTTCTGCCGGTGGGTGTTCGTAAGAGGCGACTAACGGAATTGGGGCTTTTAAGGGATTTTTGGGCGATACGGTTGGAGATCCATCACCAACTACCTTTATTTTGCCATCTTTTCCCCACTCAACTTTCCAAAAGTGGCTGAGGAACTTCTAGTTCCTTAGCTCTGGCTACCCCTTCTATGGATTTATAGCCGTGAGTATATGTATGTATGTATGAATAAATTTAAATATTTTTGTTCATGAAAACCTCATGTGGGGTTTATTACTGATAAATAAAGAATAAGTAAAGGAAAGAAAAATTTCGACACAGGCGGGAATCGAACCCGCGACCTCGGGTATACGCCGCTCTGCCAATTGAGCTACTGTGTCAATGGCTGCCAGCGCCAAATTCTTCTATCCTTTATTTCTTTTACACGTTTAAGTAGTGTTTGCGTTTCCTACCTCCGAATTTTTACTAATTCGAAAGGCCACTTTTCTACCTTTTCAGATAGAATGCAAATGTTGAAAACGCTTAAATATCACATAATTTAAATCTTTTTGTTTATGAAAACCTCATGTGAGGATTATTACTGATAAATAAAGAATAAATATATAATACTGTAAACATAAAAGATTCCTCAAATAAGCTTTTAAGTTGATGATTACTAAATTAAATGGGAAGTAAAATTTGAAACGAGTACAACACGTACTTTTAATGTTGATCGAAAATGAGCCCAAAATGTTTTGACACACCCAGCCGAGAACATTGATAAAGTTCTGCACTGTCTTTTCACATATTTAGAGGTTTCAGTCAGAGTTACATTTAATTATTCTGATTTTTTAAACTTATATTTATTGAAAACTATTCTTAGACGACTTCAAAAAAAGGAGGAGGATATCAATTCGACAAGATATTTTATTTTATATAAACCAAACAAAAAACAGGATCAATAGGAATAATGAATTTAATATAGATAGATGTCTGCCGACCCACACTTGGCCACTACGGCAAAATCATTCTATATAAGGTAGGCTCGAGCCCCTCGGTAACTCGGGCCAATTGCTATTGGGACGTATATGGGCTGTTACAAGATATGAAGCCGAAGGTGGTAGCAGAGGTACTTATTCTTCTAAATATCACGTGAAATACTGTATCATCTTGTTAATTTCAGTTTAATAGCTATTTTTTAACTAAGTTGCATTCACGTGATGTTCGCCCTTTGGACTCCCATCTCACCAAGAAGTTTAGCATTTAAATCAACTTTAAGGAAACGCACAGAAAGAAAACGTTTTATACATCTTTGATTTTCATTTGTGTGTCCAAGCAAAATATAAAAAAATAGCCTTTTAGTAAAAGTCCAATTTGGCAAAACATTTTGATTTTAAAAATCTAGATGGGTAAGCAATAAACGTCTTTACGATTTGTAATAATATTTAGGGAAGGGCAGGAAGAACGGTAAAATTTTGTTATCAGTTAACTGTTTCGGAACACGAAAAAGAACAAGGTTTTTCAATTTCTTAGCCAGTTGTGTCGAAAATATGTTTAAATTGTATCGTACAATCAAGAATCACGATAATTTTGAAATATATTCTGAATAAAACTATATAAACCTATGAAAATAACTAAATGAAAAATGGACAAAGTAAATTAATCAAGAGTGTTTTCGTGTAGAAGTAATTTATTTATTTAACCATATCCCGATGTAAGAATTCATTTCACAAATCCACCGGAGTAAATGACATCAAAAATTTAAATGTCGCAAAATTAATATCGTTTTACAATAATCAACTTTAGCGCTATGATTAAAAAGGTTAGAATGCTTTACAAAATCTCCACACATGCGCTCTCCTAGAAAATTTAAATAAGGAACTAAGGTGTTCCATCATTTTCGTCAGGAAAGCAAAGAGCCAGTTCAGTTCGCGTTCGTAAACGCTGAAAAGAGGACGTGTTAGCTGCGCGATTGTGCTTTGAAAATACGTAACCGGCGAACTACTTGAGCATTGTTTTTGAATTTAGAACTCATGGTTTAAATTTGGATTGTGTTGTTTTAGTGTTTATTTGACTTTAAAAGAAGAAAATAAGGGGTTTTCAACGAAAAGGTAAGTTAAAAATTATTATTTAGTTAAAATAATAAAAGGGGCTAAGAAAATTATCCTGAAAATTGCTTTTCTTGTGTCAATACCTTTTGTTCGAGGATCTCTTTGTAATTAATTGATCACTCACATTAAATTAGGAAATATTTGGGCTTTAATGTAAACATTTATTTTAATTAAAATCATTTAACGATGTGTTTATCCTGCAAAGAGCTTTTGATTAAGGTAAACTTTTGGACAGAAAAACGCTCAGAATTTATTAGCATAATTAGACATAAAACATAAACGATCTCGCCGAATATCCCCGAAGAGGTTGGCAGAGGTACTAATACTTCTGAACATCACATGACTTTGTCACCTTGTGTTCAGAGTACCCACGTTTTGCATGGACAGTGTACTCACGTGATAGGGGGCAGGCCTATCGCCGTTTTGTACGAATACACTGTCACATGACTAAGTACAACTCAGCCATGTGGGTTTCCTCACGATGTTTTCCCTCACCGTTAACAACCATGATAAATTAACCACACATATGTCTTTAGAAAAGACAAATTGGTGTAGGCCCGACCCAGGATTCGAACACTAGTCGCTTGCACGATAACCAAGTGTTCTACCCACTGGGCTATCACGGTTGTCATAATAGCATAATTAGCTTTGGGAAAATAAGATATGAATGAACTGTTTATGACAATTAATGCAAATCTTTCTTGATTATAACTTGAAACTAATAAAACTAACACTGAATTGTCAGTTTTTTTTTTGTTTTGGTCCCATTAGGGGAGAATATTTCAATGATAAATAAATAAAATAAATTAATCTATCATTTCCCATGCTTCTAACTATCAATGTCGGAGGACACACCTTAACAAAATAGAGAGTGTGCTCAAAAAGGCAGGCGTCCGAAGTGATGATGCGTGAAAAAGAATAAAAGAGCATGTAGGAAAGTTATGAAACGATTGATAGATGTAAACGAAGCTAGAGAGGCTTGCCGGGATCGTACAAAGTAAGCGGCTATAAATCCCTTGAAGGGGTAACCAGAGCAGGCAATTAAACATTCCTCAGCCACTTTTGGAAGTTGCGTGGGGAAAACATGTTGAAATAAAGGTTGTTGGTGATGGGTCTCCAACCACATCGCCCAATAATCCCTTAAAAGCCCCAATACCATTAGTCGCCTCTTACGTACACCCACTGGAAGAAATGGGGTAGTGCTATTCTAAGCCGACACTACACAGCAATGCATGTATGTGTTTTGTAAAATGCAGTGTCAAAGATGATACTGCAAATAAATAAATAATGAAATTTTAACATGGTTTGGGCACATAGAGAGGATGGATTAAAGTTATTTGGTGAAAGATATATATAGAGCCAATGCGGATGAAAATATTAGTAAAGGATGACCACAGAGGAAACATTTTTTTCAAATATAGAACGTATGAAAAACCAGCCGTTCAAAATGTAAATAAGAGAAGAGATTGTATAAAAATATTGATGAGAATATGAAATAAATATGAGGCTCGAGAGATTTGTCAGGAAAGTATCTACCTACCCCAATAGGAAATAATAGCGTGAGTATATGTATGCACAGCTGCCAATAAAACAGAAGCTGTTTAGAAGAATAATAATGTATTTTTACCGTAATTGGATTTCTTGCTACTAAATTTAGAGAAACACACTTGGACCAAATAGAGAGCGTGCTCAAAAAGGCAGGCGTCCGAAATATGAAGAATAAAAGAGCATGTATGAAAAGAGTAATGGATGAAAACGAAGCAAGAGAGTAAATAAAGGATAAATAAAGATGTTACAAATACACACACGAATACATTATGTTAACGGTTTTAAAATATGTTTTGCTTAGACAATAATTATCAGAACGGAGGTAAAGGCCCCAAAACACTCAGTACCTATGTCGTCAATTAAAAAAAATAAACATAACATAACATAACATAAACGTTCACGCCGAATATCCCCGAAGGGGTTGGCAGAGGTACTAATACTTCTGAACATCACGTGACTTTGTCACCTGGTGTTCAGAGTACCCACGTTTTGCATGGGCAGTGTACTCACGTGATGGGGGCAGGCCTATCGCCGTTTTGTACGAATACACTGTCACATGACTAAGTACAACTCAGCCATGTGGGTTTCCTCACGATGTTTTCCCTCACAGTTAACAACCATGATAAATTAACCACACATATATCCGTGTAGGCCCGACCCAGGATTCGAACACTAGTCGCTTGCACGATAACCGAGTGTTCTACCCACTGGGCTATCACGGTTGCCAATAAAAAAAATACTATTAATGAAACCGTTATTGGGGCTTTTAAGGAATTTTTGGGCGATGCGGTTGGAGACCCATCACCAACAACCTTTATTTTACTATCTTCTCCCAACTCAACTTTCCAAAAGTGGCTGAGGAGTTTCTAATTCCTTAGCTCTGGCTACCCCTTTTAGGGATTTATAGCCGTGAGTATATGTATGTTTGTATGAATTAAAGAAAAACAACGAGTAGTAAACAGCGTTATGACGAGGATTTGAAAATGGAACATGCAGATGTGCAGAGCTGTCAGTTTATATTAAAAAATCTGGCTGTCAATTGAAAATCCACTTTAATGCATATTTATAAAACACAAAATTCTTTAACCATTTTTGGAAGTGGAGCGGGGATAATATTGTAAAATTATGTTTCTTTGAAGAGATTCAATTCTGTTTTTTGTATAGTAAATCAGAGTTACTATCTTAAGTCTAAATAAAATATAATAGGCTTGTGTCCATTAAGAATGAATATAATGGATAGAGGTTTATAATGATTAATTATATTATGGAGAATATAACAAACAATTTTAATTATTAAAAACGTTACAGATTAATAATATTTTTAAAAAATAAATTTCGTAAAATGCAACCTTTAGTCACGTGACAGTGAACACCAATCAGAAAGCGTTACGTCACGCCGTGCGAAACTCCAATCGTGTCTTTGACGTTGCGAGTATCACTACCGGTTCTTGATAAAATTTTGGTTTTTAACAACTAATATCCAGTTGATACAGTTTTTGCTGATTATAGTTTGAAAGAATTAACCATGGAATCGGGATTCAGCAAAGCAGACAGTAATAATTTGGCCAGAATCGATGCCGTTATACTTGGAAATTTTTTCGCGTCGAACAGTGACTTTTGCTCATCTGAATTTCACAATGTTAAAACTTCCTTGTAAGTATAAAATATTTATTATAAGCATAAATGCTATGTGACATTTCAGTTCGGTACACAAGAATTTAATGTTTTGACGTACATTTTGCAAGAAAATTGATACAACACTTGGACTACAACTTTCTTTCGATTCATTCAGACACTCTTCTATTTAATAGAATCTATTATCATCTTTCTTTGTTTTTTTAGAATATATAGCCGTTCTGTACTGCTGCATGTTCGTTTCCTTCTGTCTTCTTGACATCCAAATTTACTAGGCATACAACCTGGTTTCATGCGCACTTGTGATACTGTTCCCTTCATATGGTACTCCATGTAATTTATCATATCATTTGGCAACTAGAATAATAAAATGAGTATGTTTGTAACATTAATTAGAAAACTAAAATAAAACGTTCACTTCTAAAAGTGAAACAACTTAAACTGAACTCATGTATTTATTATTTAGAAAATAGGGATTCTACAATTTGCCGTGTAGTGCCGGCTTAGAATGTCGCTACCCCTTTCTACCCACGTGTGTCGTAAGAGGCGACTAAGGGTATTGGGGCTTTTTATTGGATTTTTGGGCAATGCGGTTGGAGACCCATCACCAAAAAACTTTATTTTTACCATCTTTTCCCCACTCAACTTCCAAAAGTGGCTGAGGAATTTATAATTCCTTAGTTCTGGTTACCCCTTCTAGGGAAATATAGCCGTGAGTATATGTATGTATGTATGTATGGATTCTACAAAACACATCTAGTTTGCTCGAATAAAGTAATAGATTGTATTGTGTGAAATACATACATCAAAATGATCTTCACAAAATACATTCTTGAACCTGTTGATAAAGTATGAGCATTATCTCTTCTTGCAAGTTTTACCACTTTTTCCGTATTTCTCCATTGTTTGGAACATATATAAATAACTTGATTGGCGTTTTTAAAGTCGTGCTATCACAATGGGGCACTATACAGTACTTATAATATGAGAAATTCATTTTTAAACGATAAAAACTAGCTATAACGTACGAAGACACGATCGCTCTTTGGTTTGTTTCGCACGGCGTGACGTCATTCAAGACGCCATGACAGTCTTGTGCGTTTTGGAACCAAATTGAAATTAGTTTTTTAAAACGCTAAATTTATAATGAAAACGCTCGATTAAAAATAAATAAACATTTTTTTTCGATAAAATGCCTAATAAGCTAAATTATTAAGCAGTTATTGAAATTTAGTCAACTAGCCTATTATCAATTATTTCAGAAAAAGTAACTGTAATAGCTTAGTGGATACTACACCGTTTATTGTGCTGACGATACGGGTTCAAATTCCGGGTCGGGCCTATACCAATTGATCATTTCTTAAGTGGTGTGGTAATTTATCACGGTTGTTGCCGATGATGAATAACATCGCGAGGAAATCTATATGGCTTAGTTATACTTTGTCATGTGAGTTTATTCGTACAGAACGGCAATAGGCCTGCTCCCTATCACGCAAGTACACTGTTTAAGCAAAACATGGGTACTAATACTCTGATGTTCAGAAGTATTAGTACCTCTGCCAACCCGTTAGGGGATATAGGGCGAGAACGTTTAAGTTTGAGTTTATTTATTTATTTGAGAAACAAACGGTACACAATATTTCAAATAAGATAAAAATACAGAGAAGTTCTTGACCTATAAAGTTTCTACCAATTGTTATACAGACGATACAGAAAAACGCAAATTAAAATAACTATTGAAAACAAAACAATTATACATTGTTGTAATATGGATAATTTATACAGATGAAATTAAGTAAATTAAATGAGTTCTTCTTTGCATTGCCGTATACGAGTAAAAAGGATACGGTTTTCCCTGATAAGTGCTATTGCTATGCTTGTCTAACTTATTGTATGTTTTAAATGAACTTCTACTTCGGATTTGTAAGATGAATTGTTGTGAAGGGAACCTATAAAAAACACATCAACACACATTTTAAATCAGAATACCTAAACTGTATTATTTTACCGTTGGTGCGCCTTGTACTTAAAAATATAAAAAAATATATTTGCGTTTGCTCGAAAATATTCTGGATACAGCCATGGTTAACGGGGTAGTCAGAGCTATTGAATTAGAAATTCCTCAGTCACTTTTGAATGTTGATTGGTGAAAAGATGGTAATAATATTTTTTTTGGTGACAGGTCTCCAACCGCATCGCCCAAAATCACTTACAAAAACCCCATACCGTTAGTCGTGAGGGCTATTGCTAAATGTTTTGACTGTCCCATTTTAGCTCACTGGGTGCAGACTATTCACTGGAACAGGGAATGTACCGCGTACAGTGAGGCAAAGTGACAACACCATAAGATTTTATGTATATTAAAATAATAATACTAACACTAGGTTTAAGCAATTTGCACTGTCTACTAACAAATATATGGATGTTGTAACGTCTGAAATAAATGAATTAATAAATAAAAAAATTAGTCGCCTCTTACGAAACCCGTAGGTAGAAAGAGGTAATGACATTCTAAGCCGGCACTACGCGGCAATTGAAGTTACCCTTAATATAAATTTGCATGTTTTCAAAAAGAGAAAGAGTTTATGAGCCCTACTTCATAGATCGATTCAGATCACGTAAGTGTGTTAGTTTGAAGTGGCAGTTGAAGGATAAAAAGAAAAAGGTCTGATTTCGAGATCTGAGGGTACTCCTTACTCTTTATTAGCATACAGGATGCTCTGTATGTCGAGAATGGAATATTTCAATCCATTAGTAGTTATGCCGTGTAGTGCCGGCATAGAATAAATGAATCTTTCTACCTACAGGTGTCGTAAGGGGTGACCAAAGGTATGGGGCTTTTTAAGTGATTTTTGGGTGATGCAGTTGGAGACCCATCACCAACGATACTTTATGTCTAACATCTTGTCCCCTATCAACTTCCAAATCTAGCTGATTAGTTTCTGACTCTGAAGATCTGGCTACACCCTAAAGTTATAAATGTTTGCCAGGATCGTACAAAGTGGCGATCAATAGTATCTGCCTTCCCCAATGGGAAATAATGGCCAGAGCTTAAGTATGTATGTATGTACTGAAGGGCATTGCTCCAAAACAAGCCAAACATCTAGAATCTAGAATCTTTCAGACACCTTTTAGCAGAAGAAAGGGTAACAAATGATTTGCGGTAAGTTAAGAACCGAGTTTCCACTAATAAGTCGCCGTCAGTCGTCGACACGGAGACGGGGAAAAATGGGAGTGCTATAAGTAAAGTAAGTTAGTTGGGATTGCTTAGTGAACATACCAACCTAACTTAACCAAACCTAACCTTACTTTTACATTACTTACTTCATCAAACATTACTTCACTTATAGATAAACTTTACCTTACCTTTTAAATGTATTATGAATTATACCTTCGTCATATGCTCACGGTTTTATATCCCTAAAAAGGGATAGCCAGAGATTCAGAGTAGCCAATCCTTTAGCCACTTTGGTAAGTTGTGTAGGAAAATAAGAGTGAAACAAAGGTTGTTGGTTATGGGTGTCACTTTAAACCCTCAATACCCTATTTTGCCTCTTACGACACCATTGGGAATGAATGGGTTAGTGCTATTCTAAGCCGACACTACTCAGCTCAGTATGTTGCTTAACTAATTTATTTAGAAAAAAACAAACCAAATCACTGTAAAAAGTGCTTCATCCATCCATAGCTTCGAGTTTTATATATACTTAAAGGGTTAACATAGGTACTATGTCTTCTGAATGTCACATGACGAACAACCAATGTATCATGGTAGGCGCATATACCTACACTGTTTTAATATATATCTACTCGATCATGTGAGTTTGCGTACAATGTATTCCTTATTAGTTAAAGATTTGATAAGTTAAGTTGCCGTGTAGTGCCGGCTTAGAATGTTACTACCCCTTTCTACCCACGGGTGTCGTAAGAGGCGAATAAGGGTATGGGGGCTATTTATTGGATTTTTGGGCGATGCGGTTGGAGACCTATCACCAAAAACCTTTATTTTACGTCCTTTTTCCCACTCAACTTCCAAAAGTGGCTGAGGAATTTATAATTCCTTGGCTCTGGCTGCCAATTAGGGAATTATAGCCGTGAGTATATATGTATGTTGATAAGTTAACTTCTACGGAAAAGACACGCAATGTAGCGCCGATTTAGCATTGAAAAACTAAGTTTCTTTGGATCTTTGACGACCGCCGTGGCCGAGTGGATAGGTGACTAGCTTCTTGGTCCCGAAGTTGCGGGTTTAATCCCGTCATATATATCGTGAGTTGCTATCCCATACCGTGGCTTACTTGATACATACATACATGCATATACTCACGGCTATATTTCCCTAGAAGGGGTAGCCAAAGCTAAGCCACACTTCAGCCACTTTTGGAAGTTGAGTGGGGAAAAGATGGTAAAATAAAAGTTTTTGGTGATGGTTCCCCAACCGCATTGCCCAAAAATCCAATAAAAAAGCCCCAATACCCTTAGTCGCCTCTTAAGACACCCGTGGGTAGAAAGGGGTAGCGACATTCTAAGCCGGCACTACATGGCTTACTTGATCTGTGTATTATATTTATCCGTATATATTTATTAAGCAACCCAGGTTTCAGACTTGCCAACAATTTAATATTAAATACATTCCTATCGTGTAATAATGATGAAAAATTCCGTGATCACAATAAAAGCATCCTGTACGTGAGTCATTGAAAGAATACTGGTAGGAGGCACTTGAAAAGGTCAAATTTATGCCCAACTTTAGATACTTTAACTTTTTGGGACTGCAGCAAAGCCATGTGCTCATATACCCCTACGTAAGCTTTTGTGAAACGACCCTCAATTACAAACATACATATACTCACGCCATCAGCTCCCATTGGGGTTGGCAGAGACTATTGATCGCCACTTTGTAAGATCCTGGCCAAACGTTTCTAGCTTCATTTACATCCATCAATATTTTCATACGTGCTCTTTTATTCTTCATACTATAGACGCTTGTGTGAACTTAATGATTTCTACCTCTATTCACCCTAAAATGGTTAGACGGAACTTTGGGATTGGAAATTTGTAAGCTACTTTTAGAAGTTTAGTAGGGAAAAGATTATAGAATAAGCGATCGTTGGTAATGGGTTTCTAGTCAAATCACCTAACAATCATTTAAAAGTCCCAATTATCTTAATGGAGTAGTAAACAAAAAAAAAAATTGATATAATTGTGTCTATCAGTAATATCAATGACTCGTCTCGTCTTGAGTCGAAACGCGTCACATGTTTGTAGTTGCCTGTGGTTTTCGCTTGCGGGTGTGTGTGTGGTGCATTGTCTGCTTTTCGATTTCTTGTAGGTGGGAGGGCGGGCGGTGCACAGTGCATGTTGCATGAAGACTGCAGGTATTTAGCGGAATTAAGCGAAGAAACTTCTTAATGTTAGTATTGCTATGGAATTCCGCAAAGTAACGCCTGATTCAATCCAATATATATTAATTCATAAGTATACACTAGGTTGCGGGAAAAGATCAACGCCATATTGCAATCTTCCTGGCTTATTAGTACTTAGTTGATAAAAACCGTGTGAATTGCCGCATAGTGTCGGCTTAGAATGTCCCTACCCGTTTCTACCCTAGGGTATCGTAAGAGGCGATTAAAGGTATCTGGCTTTTCTTAAGTAGTTTTTGGACGATGCGGTTTGAGACCCATCATCAACGAAACTTTCTACCATCTTGTCTCTTATAAACTTCCAAATGTGACCGAGGAGTTTCCAGCTCTGAAGCTCTGGATACCCATTTTATGTACCTATTGATAAAGACATTGACAACTCGACCCACAATTCCCCCCTTCACTGTCATACCCTGACAACATTAAAATCAAAACTCATTATCGTAATCCGCCGTCCACTGTTGCACATGGCTAAAAGGTCCCTTAACCGAAGGGTCCAAAAACACGTTATACCAAACTGTAGAACCTGCTAAATTGTTCGGGATATTTACTTTAAATTGAGATTTGGGAAACCGCCTGGTGACAGCTTTTTGACGTCGCCTCCCGTTAGAGAAAACGTGATTTGAGTCACAGAGATTTAATGTATAAATAAATACGTAAATAGAATGTTTAGTAAAGAGTTTTAAAAAAAGAATAAGCAGAAGGAGACGTGTTACAATTTGCACAGTTATAATATATATACAGAAGTTGTGCATCATTTTTTATTATGCATTAAAATACGTAAAATCAATGAAAAACGCCACATGCATTAACATGAATTTAACTTGACATACGTACATACATAAAAACATCTGTTTATTTAAAAAAAATGTAATCAAATTAAGAACAGTCAATATTGTTTCCCTTCAATAAATTGTCTATAGCAAGTAAGATAACTTTCATGCCTCAAATCTTCAAAAAAATGTCAATGGTACTTCTGCATGTCATGTGACGTTCTAGTGATAGCTCAGAGTACCCACTTTTTACCTGCACAGAGCATTCATGAGATAAAACGGAAGCACAATAGGGAATATGCATAAAATTTTAAATGCCCTAAAACTTTTTTTCATGAATACTTATTATCGCAATATTATAATGAAAAGGTTTTTTTTTAAATTTACTTATTATTTAAACCCCTAAAATAATATTCAAAAAGTGCAAAATAAGGGAGCGAAATTCAAACTTCCAAAACGCGCCACCATCGGTTGAACGAAATGTGATGTCATCTGACACGAAATTGTATTCAAAAGCGTCGAAAACACTTAGGTAAACATCCACTGGACGTGTCATGTGACGTCACGTTGAGCGCGCGTAAAATGGCGGCGTTTGAACTGCTTAATTTTTTTAAAAGTTTTTAATTTCAATTTTAAAAATATCTAGAGGATTTTGAAGCCCAGTAATATATTTTTCTACGTTATAAAATAGTAAAGTATTAATTTAAGACAAAAAATAAAAACATGAATATTCCCTATTACATGCTGCTAATGTATGTGGTAAACCTACACTGTGCGGTAAACGTAAACCCAAGAATTTATGTGGACTGCCTCACTTTACTTAATCCACCGCTTATCCTTATAAATATCTTATCGATATTTTTTAATATCATGTTTCCAATATGTAATCTCTCATCCCGACTCATCGCACTATTCACGGGTAGAAAGCAATTCCGGTAATTGAACAGCGATGATTTGCGAAAACGAAGCCATTTTGTCCTCCCCTGACCTCCAAGTTAATGTTCGCAGACAACAAACAGGTTTTGTTTGCTTTTGACAGTTCATTTTTAAATTTAATGGTATTTTAGCGTAAACGGTTTTGTAGTGGTCTGTTTTAGTTTAAATATTGTAACAATGATGCAAGTTTTGATAGGTTGTCAAGTTGGTTATTAATTTTGTTAATAAATTTGCAGAGTTTTTAAGTTGACTTAGTATGAGTGGTAACTAAGCTCTATCCATCACTTGAAGAATTGTAGTCGCCAGTAAGTTTTAAGGTGAAGAATGCTTGCACTTGCGCTCGTCGTCGTGACTCGAGAGAGACGCCCTCGTAGCGTGTTCTCGGATTCTGACGAACCGATCATCCACAAGCTTAAGGCCTTGGAGGCCACTCACTCAGATACCGGCCCTCAGCTGCCGGCACCCTTAAAGTCATAGAGAAGCCGCACAGGCCACAAAGCAGCACCCAATCCGTTCGAAAAATAAAATTTGCCCGTGTCACTTGCTTTGTGTAAACAGCGTACAAAATAATGTGCGGATCAAGTGCCTCGCATATGCAACACTCCGTAATTGTATTTATTGGTCTTTTATTTAATTATTCTCGTAAAAATAAACATAAACAAGAAATATCGTTTGTCGAGATAATTGACGAGATTCAACTCATATAGCTACACAACTAATTATTGACCGCAATATTATAAATGACATGCACATACATATACTCACACCATTACCCTATGTTCCCATTGGGGTAGGCAGAGACTATCGATTGCCACTGAGAACGGTCTGGACATGACCTGAGTGTATTCGTACAAAACGGCGATAGGCCTGCCCCCTATCACGTGAGTACACTGTCTAAGCAAAACGTGGGTACCTTTCTCTGGACACTAGATGGCGCTGCCATGTGAGTTCAGAAGTATTGATACCTCTGCCAACCCCTTCGGGGATAAACGGCGTGAACGTTTATGTTATGTTATGTAACGGTCCTGACAAACTTTACTCGTACTTCGCATACTACTACGCATCGATCTTCTCATACATGCTCCCGTAATACAATAATGTAATACTGAACCCTATTACTAAGACCATATTCTTATCCAATTATATATTTCTTAGTCAATTAAAAATAAAATAAATAATTGAGGGTAATACTTTCACAAAAAAATCATGCTTTTTTGTCGTTTATATAGATAACCTTTAGAGCGCAAAATGTCCGGTTAATCTATACTTATAATAAATCTGTAGAGAGGTAAATTCTGTACATGAAATATATTTTCAAAATAACAATCAGGGGGTATTTAGTGATCGATACTGATGCCAAAAATGCAATAAGTACAAATTTTGACTGTCTGTCTTTCTGTCTGTCTGTCGGTTTGTATGTTCGTTATGGAAATAAAACTACTCGACAGATTTTAACTAAACTTAGTACATTATTCGCACTGCATATGGTTATAGAATACTTTTCAGCAGAGTAGTGAAGTGGAATTTCGGGATTTTTTGGGAAAACGGGAAAAGTTACTCCATTTTTTAAGCTTTCGGCGCGTGTGCTGCCTTAATGGTTAAAGTTACATAGAAATCATGTATCAAGCAAATATTTCACATGAATTTGACAAAAACATATCCCTCAACAGCATATGTCTATCTTTTATGGTTGACTCACAATCACACGTTGACTGCTGATAGTTTAGCAGTTCGGAGCATTTTTGTTCACTCTCTCATTTCTAATTTCAAAAAAAATATTTTATCACCTATTAAATTAAAAAATAAGCATAGAAATCCGTAAAAAAACACCAAACTTATACATGAAATAAGCCAGCGTGCCATCGTCGCACGTGAATACTGAATCATGTTATAAGGATGACTTTTGTGTGGCGGTTGCGCGGGCAAAAGATAGCCGTGAGTATATGTATGATGTATGCAAAGTTTATAACTCTGATTGTTGGTTTGCAAGGGCTTATATTCGGAGATACTGAACCGTTCATGAAAGCGCTTTCACAATCTCAAAGCTACACTATTCAGGAGTGTTTTAAGTTGTAATCATTGCGTTAAATTTCACAAAGGGCGAGCAGTGATTGAAGAAACCTCGGATATTTTTAAAACTACGTTACTTGTGCGAAGCTGGGCCTATCCACAAGTTACTTTATAATTGTTTACTACAGATTGATTAAGCATTCCAAATGTGATATCTTTATATCTATACTAAATCTAATACCGTTTCATAACCAATTTTCTATTACTCAGATCACTTCAAAAAGAATTGCTGAACAAATTCCCAGTTCAAAATGAAGTGAGAACGAACAATTTTAATTAGCACTTTAAAGTTAGTTTGAACTCCAGCGTTCATTCTAAAAACGAAACCACGAACTAGTCTCTTGTGGCAACTCTATGAAGTTTTCAGGAAATGTAATTGAATCTTGTTACAAACATAATAAATGTACAATCACTTCGATTTATACATATTCTCATAAACATAACGTAACATAAACGTTCACGTCGAATATACCCGAAGGGGTTGGCAGAGGTACTAATACTTCTGATCATCACGTGATTTTGTCACCTGGTGTTCAGAGTACCCACGTTTTGCATGGACAGTGTACTCACGTGATAGGGGGCAGGCCTATCGCCGCACTATGGTCCAAACGGGTATGAATCATCTCAGAAATCTATAACTTTGTTATTCATGATAGTATCAACTTGTAATTTGGCGTAAATGTTTTTGAATAGTTAAGCTTTAATCCCCAAAAGTTTCATGTTATTCAAATAAGAATTCTTCAAGTTATTTGGAACGAAAAACGTAAATTACAGAATTTCCATACAAAATGAAGAAAAAATCATCAATCATGAGAATGCGTTTTGTCACAAAAGGTGCAGACATGGGCAGGAATTTTTTTTTTGCCCTATTATTTTAATTACCTAAGGCATGTAAAGAAGATAAAATATCGCCGTCGGAAAACAGCGGTAACTTTCAAATGTCTATTTAAAATTAAGCATTGAAAAAATAAAACGCCTTTTTTTAAACAGTTATTACACAAATTTCGTAAAATATTTTAAGTTTTTTTTTGTCTTTTTCTAGTACAATTTAAAATTCCCTTTTTCAACATATATAACACTTGTATGTATGATTGATATCTAAAAAAAACTTCGTTTGCAAACTTGACTTCGACTGCTCTCTACTTGGCTTAGTTGTAACGCATATCTTTATGTGGCTATAGATAGGCGAATATAGAAGCTAAATTATTAATGAATGTAGGTAATCGTAAATTATACATCCCTTTTTACGTTTATCACAAAAAAACAACTATTATCTAACTTTCGTAACCCCTATTTTTGAGACGATCCTTACCCGTTTGGACCATAGTGCGCCGTTTTGTACGAATACACTGTCACATGACCAAGTACAACTCAGTCATGTGGGTTTCCTCACGATGTTTTCCCTCACCGTTAACGACCATGATAAATTAACCACACATATGTCTTCAGAAAAGACAAATTGGTGTAGGCCCGACCCGGGATTTGAACACTAGTCGCTTGCACGTTAACCGGTGTTCTTCCCATTGAGCTATCACGTCGTATATACATATTCTCACTGCGGCCGTAAATCTCAAAAAGGGGTAGCCAGAATTTTAGAGCATGATGTTCTTAACCACATAGGAAAGTTTGTAGGGGACAAGATGGTGGCAAAAGGTATCTTAGGTGATAGGTTTCCAACCGCATCGCCCAAAAACCACTTAAAAAGCCCCGTACCCTAGGTCGCCTCTTACGACCCCGGGTGTAGACAGGAATAGTGGCATTCTAAGCCGGCACTACACGGCACTAAATGTTCTAGTTCATGTTATAAACTGATAGTTTGGCGAAATTGTTGAGTGACTTCTTATTCTGAATTTAAATCTTCTTGTTCATGAAAACCTCATGTGGGGATTATTACTAATAAATAAAGAATTAGTAAAAAATTCGGAGGTAGGAAACGCAAGCAATACTAAAACGTTTAAAAGAAATAAAGGATAGAAGAATTTCGCGCTGGCAGCCATTGACACGGTAGCTCAATTGGCAAGAGCGACGGGGGAGTATACCCGAGGTCGCGGGTTCGAATTCCGCTTGTGTCGAAATTTTTCTTTCCTTTATTTATTCTTTATTTACTCTTATTCTGAAGTATGAAAAGTGACTGAGGAATTTCTTATTCTGAAGTTTTAGCTACCCCTTTTTGGGATTTATAGCTGTAAGTTGAGTTACCGTATAATGCCGGCTTAGAATGTTGCTACTCCTTTCTACCCACGGGTGTCGTAAGAGGCGACTAAGGGTATTGGGCTTTTTATTGGATTTTTGGGCGATGCGGTTGGAGACCCATCAACGAAAACCTTAATTTTACCAACTTTTTCCCACTCAACTTTCAAAAGTGGCTGAGCAATTTATAATTCCTTGGCTCTGGCTACCCCTTCTAGGGAATTATAGCCGTGAGTATATGTCTGTATGTATGTAAGTTGATTATGTATAGTTTTCGCGAAGAATAATAATTTTTAGTATATTTGAAGTGACCAATATTTTCAATAATTAACTAGGTCGCGCGAACACAATAAGCGGCAAAAAAGTAATGAAAATTAATATCAGTAGAAGTCAACAAAATGTAATAAAACGAACACAAATAAGAGACAAATATATACTTATATTTTTCAACAATAGCCTCTTGACTTTCATTGAGACTAAAAGCAATCTAGCATTATTATTTTAGGTCAAATCCATTCATTCGAATTTTTTTATGAAAATATTGTCTTTGATCGTTCGGAGTGGAAAACAGTGTAAGCGGTAAGAAAATAAATTTCAAGTTTCAAGAATGACTCAGTGTAGGTCGTACTTAATCTTAGCTATTTTGAACCATCCTCATAGAGGGGATGATAATGTTGAGTTATCATCTATGTTATTGTTTGAATTTTATGATTCGCACGGGTAGCAATTGTTTTTATTGTATTTAATACAGAAGAATATAACGGCTATAAATAAGAAGAACCAGAAATCTAGAATAAGAAATTACTTAAGTTTGCCGTGTAATGCTGGCTTAGAATTACACTACCCCTTTCTATCCATGGGTGTCTTAAGAGGCGACTAACGGTATGGGGCTTTTTCAAGTAGTTTTTGGACGATGCGGTTGGAGACCGATCACCAACGATACTTTATTTCTACCATATTATCCCCTATAAACTTCCAAATGTGGCTGAAGAGTTTGTAGCTCTGAAGCTCTGGCTACCCCTTTTTGGAATCTATGGCTGTGAGTATATGTATGTATATTTTTTTAATGAAAATATTGTCTTTGGTCGTTTGGAGTGGAAAATAGTGTTAGCGGCAAGAAAATAAATTTCAAGTTTCAAGAATAGCTTAGTGTAGGTCGTTCTTAATCTTAGCTATTTTGAACCATCCTCATAGAGGGGATGATAATGTTGAGTTTTCATCTATGTTTTTGTTTGAATTTTAAGCTTTGCATAGACCACAAGTGTTTTTATATCACGTACATACAAACCGCACGGTTTGAAATCAAAAAAAGAAGAAGAGCAATAAATGCAGAATTAGAAATGACTATAATCAATATAAACGTCACAATCATAACGTAAAAAAACATGATATGCATTAAGTTACAAGTTGTTATATTGATAGTAACATAACATAAACGTTCACGCCGCATATCCCCGAAGGGGTTGGTAGAGGTACTAATACTTCTGAACATCACGTGACTTTGTCACCTGGTGTTCAGAGTACCCACAATTTGCATGGACAGTGTACTCACGTGATAGGGGGCAGGCCTATCGCCGTTTTGTACGAATACACTGTCACATGACTAAGTACAACTCAGCCATGTGGGTTTCCTCACATTATTTTCCCTCACCGTTAACAACCATGATAAATTAACCACACATATGTCTTTAGAAAAGACAAATTGGTGTAGGCCCGACCCAGGATTTGAACACTAGTCGTTTGCACGATAACCGAGTGTTCTACCCACTGGGCTATCACGGTTGTCTAGTTGATAGTAATATATTAATTTGTATATATTAGATGATTTACTGACAGTAGGAGCAAGCATTTAGTTTAAAGTATAACAAAAACGGAATCTTTTTTTAATTAAAACGATAGTTTTGCTTTTCTTTAGTATGAGGGAAAAAGCGTTAAAGTAAAGGATTGAATCAGAACCCACACCTCTGCTCGAAGAAAGTGCTTTTTATTAAAAAGCTTTTATTTGATTTGCCGTGAGTGTTTGTATGTTTGGGTGGAATCTTTTAACTCAATTTATAAGTATATATCGTCAACAGATTGAGCTAAAACTTTGTGTACACTTTATTTAATGTTATTCAGCTAGGCTCTTTGGCCACTATACGAGTACTTTCATCCATCTATGTGCTCAAAGAACCTATGATAAGTACCCTCCCTAAGGTTATCTTATTAATCCTATGACCCTTTAATTGAAAATGCTGAACCAGTTGATGTAAAGTTCTATTGAATATTTTGTTGTGTAATATTTTGCAACGTGATTTAATACAATTTAATGTTTTCAGCCAAATAACACTTTAACGAACAAAATTAAGAACGTTCATCATCGAGTGTAATATCATAGTACATACATATACTCACGGCTATAAATCCCTTGAAGGGGTAGCCAGAGCTAGGGAATGAGACATTCCTCAGCTACCTTTGGAAGTTGCGTGGGGAAAAGATGGTGAAATAAAGGTTGTTGGTGATGGGTCTCCAACCGCATCGCCCAAAAATTCCTTATAAGCCCCAATACCAGCCTCTTACGTACACCCACTGGAAGAAATGGGGTAGTGCTATTCTAAGCCGACACTACACAGCAATAATATCATAATATCATAGTATCTAATCATATACGATAATACTAATAGCGATACTATGATATCATAGTACTAATATCATAGTACCGCTTCTTTTAGGTTAAGCATTATCCTGCTTCTCTTTAGAAAATATTCAAGCGCTTCTATCATAATATTTTAATACTAAAGTATTTTACATTCCTTTAAGACTCTTTTTCTGTTTAAATACTCTAAGTGAATTGGACTTAAGTTATGATTGCGATGAAATTGTTTGCTGGCCGAGAAAAACAAGAGAATAGCTCGCCATTGGAATATTCTGGCATTGGATAGCATTCAATTATATCATTTGAGCCAAATAACTTGGTAACTTTTGGGAATTATGAAGTAGATTTGTATTAAAGTTTACTAATGAATCATGTAGTCGAGAAATTGTGTGAGAGCTACTTTTGCAATTATAAATATATATTTATATTGTGATTTCATTAACGGAGCTATAGCTATTTTTGTTGCAAATAAGGAAATAAAAATAATAAAACAGTTTGAGAAAAAAATCTTTAGGTGAGTTAAAACGGTGTAGTTTTTTAAAATACTTAGTGCTATAAATCTTAAACAAGATGCAGTTACATCTTCAGAATCGGAAATCCGTCAGCCTCTTCAACTAAAAACGCTTCAATAAAAAAGGATGATTTCGTTAAAAATGCCCGGGTCACGATACATGTAGATAAATCCCGGTTCACTTTCATTTAAATATTTTATTAAACGAAATAACAACTTAATCTCGAGAGACTGAGGTTTTGTACTTAAGGCCTAATTTTCTATCTACGAAAATGTATCAAGTTTATTAAAATTTAAAAAAAGGTCTTTCATTTATTTCTTTTTAATAAAACTATTCCATTTAATATCTTAATCATATCTACTAAAACATACATACATACATACATATTCTCACGCCGTTAGTTCCCATTGGGGTAGGCAGAGACTATCGATCGCCACTTTGTACGATCCTGGCAAACCTCTCTGGCTTCGTTTACATCCATCAATCTTTTCATACATGCTCTTTTATTCTTCATACTGCGGACACCTGCCTTTTTGAGCACATTTTCTATTTGATCCAAATGTGTCCTCCGAGGTCGTCCTCTACTAACATTACCTTCCACATTGGCTCTATATATCTCTTTCACCAATTTACTGTCATCCATCCTCTCTATGTGCCCAAACCATGTCAACATTCCTTTTTCTATCTTTCTTACAATATCATCTTTTACACCACACCTTTCACGAATCACATCATTCCTCACACGATCACATAACCTTACATTACACACTTTTCTGAGGGATCTCATTTCTACTGCATTCACTCTACTTTCATGCTTCTTCTGCCACACCCAACATTCACTGCCATACATAAGCGTAGGAACGAGGACAGCATCATGCACAGCCATTCGGGCCTTTTCAGACACCGACTGACTAGACATTAGACTATCCAGTGCTCCATTTACCGCATTACCCTTTTTCACTCTTCTCTCGATATCTTCATCACACTTTCCATCCCTAGTAAACAAACTTCCCAAATATACAAACTCTTTCACTTGTTCTACTTTCTTACCATTAATCTCAATCACGCATTCGGTCATATTCACCTCTCTCTCAAAAACCATAGTTTTTGTTTTATCCACATTCACCCTCATTCCCTTTTTTCAAAAGACGCACATGCAATATTCATCATCTCTTGCAGCTCTTCCACTGATGATGCAAGTAGCACTTGATCGTCGGCATATAAGAGGCATTTAATGATGAATCCACCCATTCTCAATCCATAATCACTTTCACGCAACTCTGTTAAACAGTCATCCATGAACAAATTGAAGAGCCACGGGGAAGCTACACAACCCTGTCGGACACCCCGAGAGATCCCGAACCAGTCAGTATTTTCCCCGTTTACTCTCACACATGCACTGGAATCCTCATAGAGTGATACCAGTGCACGTATAAGTCGACTCCCCAAACCGAACTTGGATAACACCTCCCATAAACACTTTCTTACCACCCTATCATACGCCTTCTCTAAATCAATGAAGGAGCAATACACCTTTCGGTTCTTAGCTAAGAACTTTTCGGTGATGCTCCTTAAAGAGAAGATTTGGTCCATACATCCCATTCCCTTTCTAAATCCTGCTTGCACATCCCAAATTTTATCATCCGTTTCATTCATCACTCTTTCAATCAAAACCTTTGCATACAATTTACCGACAATGCTGAGTAGGCTAATTCCACGGTAGTTTCTAGCCTCCTGGTGTGACCCCTTTCCTTTATATAAAGGCACAATTACCGCTTTGCACCAGTCTTGTGGCACTTTGCCACTCGACCAGCATTTTTGGAAAAGGAAGTACAACCAGGAAGCCACCACCCCTTTACCAGCCCTCAGCATTTCAGTGTTTATCCTGTCATACCCTGCCGCTTTCCCTAGTTTCATACTTTTCATTGCTTTCATTATTTCTTCCATACTGATCTCACTGTCACTAAAGTCACCCATAACGTCGTTCCAATCAACATTACTGCCGATTGGCGAAGAAATGGATGTATCCTCTTTTTCAAAGAGTCCCTCAAAATAGTTCTTCCATACTCGTCTTATGCTACTTTCATCCGTCGCCAATTCACCCTGTTCATCTCTCACAACATTCACTCTCGTGTTTTGGGAAACTCCCTTTTCTTTCCGGATATATTTCCAGAACAACTTTTGGTTATTCCGGAAATTATCGGAGAGTTTCCTCTCACACCATTCTATCAGATCACGCTTTTTCTTTTCTATTTTCTTCTTAACCTCATTCTTAACTCTCTTATATTCATCTTCACTATTCTTCACTACATCATCTTTTACTCTCGCATCCATTCGTTTACTAGCTTTAATCGCTAGTAAATCTAACCAAGCTTTCTTCTTATCTCCAACTGCCTCTTTCACATCTTTATCCCACCAACTTGTTGGTGGTCTATTTGTTCTTTTACTCAATCCACATACTTCCGTCGCACATTCAACCATTGACGATTTGAGCACATCCCATACTTCTTCTATTTCCATTTCATCCTTCATCTCCACGCAACTTAGTCTGTCGTCCAATTTCTTCATATATTCATCTCTAATATTTTCATCCTCTTCCAATTTCTCCACTTTTATTCTCGCAAATTCAGTTGTCGACACTTTGGCCCTGTGACGCCAACGCGTGCACAGTCCCCTCAATCGTGATATCACGAGAAAGTGGTCTGTGCCAACGTTAATGCCCCTATGGACTCTGGTGTCAACAACCTTTGCTCTTAGCCTTTCATCCACTATCACAAAATCTATCATACTTCTCTCGCTTCCTCTCTGTCTAGTATACATATGGATATCTTTGTGTTCAAACAACGTGTTCGTAACACAAAGATTCCTCTCCAAACATACCTCAATCACTTTCTCACCATTCTCGTTCACTCTTTTATCACCAAACTTTCCTAAAACTCTTTCACAACCGTTGCGTGACACACCAACCCAACCATTAAAATCTCCTAACATAACAATTTTCTCATTTTCATCACACCCATTCGCAACATCGTCTAACAGATTCCAAAACTCCTCCCTCTCGGATAGTGATCTGGACATGTCCGGAGCATACACGCAAATTATGCGCATCCGGACAAGCCCTACCTTCACCTTTATCCATAGGAGCCTTGGACTCACACACGCATAATCTTTCATGCACTTAGCCATCCTTTCAGATATCAGAAGTCCCACGCCTTGGCAAGCTCTGTCACTCTCGGCAACTCCCGACCAGATAGCTGTAAAAGGGCCAAGTTGTGAAACCTCTTTTCCCTTGCGCTTCGTTTCATTTACACACAGAAAATCTAGTTTTCTGTCTTCCATAATCAAACATACTTCATCTAATTTTTCATGCATCCCTCCACACACATTCATCGTACCAAAGCGGGTCTCTTTAGCCCACTTTTCGCCCCGCGAGGAACCACGGCGTGATAGGTGGCGAGCCATATCGCCGCCATCGTGTTTAATTTTTGTTGCGAAACACATTTGGACCCCACGAAAAGCAAGGGAAGTAAACTGTCCGCCTAGCCAGAGCCCCGCTTGACTAGGTAAGGTTATTTAGTACCCGGAGTTCACCAGGCTCCGGGACGGCGGCACGCTAACGACCAGGCTCACCCCTGGCCACGCATCCCTCGGCACGGCAGACCTTGGATTGGTGTAGGGGCGAAGATGAAAAAGCCCTTTACCCTTTGTCGACTTCTACGACACCCACGGGAAGAGATGGGGTAGTGCTATTCTATGCCGGCACTACACAGCAATAAAACAATTATGCCTTTTTTTGGATAATAACGTTTGGGAATAAATGGACTACGATAAATTAACAATACTTCGTAGTTGAGCCGGTCTACGCCGTAGTAAGGCTGCGTGTAAAGAATTGGTGCTTTCGTAGTAAAATGGTCTCGTAGTAGATTTAGTGATAACATTTTAAACGCGTCGGAAAGAGACGTAAGTTAGTCAAGTGAATTGAATTCCATCTCGCTCACACGTACTTTGAATGGTATATACTACTTGAATCATTATGATATTATTGCATTAGTTTTTATAAGCTTTGGCTTTTACATTGTCGAAACACACGCATGTAACAGAGCTTTTTGATATAAACATGGTTCCAATTATTTTACAACTTTAAACTCTGACATATTAAATAAAGGAAAAATAAAGGAAAGAAAAATTTTGACACCGGCGGGGATCGAACTGGCGACCTCGGGTATACGCCCCCGTCTCTCTGCAAATTGAGCTACAGTGTCAATGGCTTCCAGTGCGAAATTCTTCTATCCTTTGTTTCTTTTTATACTTTTAAGTAGTGTTTGCGTTTCCTACCTCCGATTTTTACAAATTCGGAAGTTCACTGTCTCTTTCCACCTCAGTAGCAACTAATGGGCGTGAGTTAAGTATACTGACAAAACTGTGAAATTTCATGCCTCTATATTCTCAACTTCACAAAAGTTGACGAACGACAAAGTATCTTGGAGACAATAACAACCTGTTTTGACCGTCTTCTGACCCGAGAAGATTTTGTAGACAAGGGTATTGTGACAAATTGTTATCTCGCACCAACTTTACCTCTCGGTTTCTGATGGATATTTCCAATAAAATACATTCGGATATATTATGACATACACAGATATATATACTCACGGCTATTAATCCCTTAACTGGGTAGCCAGAGCTTTGGAATAAGACATGCCTCAGCCAATTTTGGAAGTTAATTGGGGAAAAGATGGTAATAATAAATGTTTTTGGTGACGGGTCTCCAAACACATCGCCCGAAAATCACTTAAAAAGCCCCTATACCCTTAGTCGCCTCTTACGATCCCCCACGGGTAGAAATGGGGTAGTGTTATTCTAAGCCGACACTACACGATTATGACACTATATTATGACATATTTTTTGAATTAGCTGTGTAGTGTCGGCATTGAATGGCATTACCCCTTTTATTGCCATGGGTGTACGTAAGAAGTGACTAAGGGTATTGGGGCTTTTCAATGAACTTTTGGGCGTTGCAGTACTACTACACTACTATCTTTTCCCCACACTCTGGCTACATGTAGCTACAGCCGTGAGTATATGTAAGTATGTTTTTAAAAAAAATATAACTAGGATTATTTACGCTCGATTTACATAAAGGGTAGGCAGAGATACTTCTGTCATCATCCAACTTTTAGTCGTTGTGACAGTGACTAATTCCCGGACATTGCATAAAAATTATGATGATCTGCATAAAAAAGGTAGATGAAAGTAAATTGGTAAATGATGTACTATACATACATGAAGAACATATTTAGATTAACCAACTATTTCTTGTCTCAGTTGGTTTGTAAAATCAAGAACAATTGTTTTTTGTTATAAATTTGTTGTGTTGTTTTAGTTTAAGTAATACGACTATTTGTGTCTATTTTCCTGTATATGTAAACATATTATTTTACATTTTATGTTTGTGTCGCTATTTATTTTATATGCCCTGGGGGCCGTAGGGCAATGAATAAATCAAAGAATGTGCTTAAACGAAGGCGTCTGAAGTACGAATGATGAACGAGATTGTTTGAAACATACATACATATACTCACGGCTATATTTCCCTAGAAGGGGTAGCCAGAACTAAGGAATCATAAATTCCTCAGCCACTTTTGGAAGTTGAGTGGGTAAAAGATGGTAAAAATAAAGGTTTTTGGTGATGGGTCTCCAAACGCATCGCCAAAAAATCCAAAAAAAAGCCTCAATACCCTTAGTCGCCTCTTACGACACCCGTGGGTAGAAAGGGGTAGCGACATTCTAAGCCAGCACTACACGGCAAAATGTTTGAAAATATTTATGAATGTAAGCAATGCTTGAAAGGTTTGCCAGGATCTTACAACAGGAAAATCAGTAGTCTCTGCCTACGCCATTGGGAAAAAATGACGTAAGTATGAGTAATAACGTAATAGAACCTGAACATTTTTAGTGGTATTCATAGTCTAGTGTAAACACTAGCATCTGATCGATACACAACATAATCACATTGCCATTTCGACCGTATTGTCTAACTTGAATAATACTCCCAACAACGCAACAGAAAACCAATAAATCACGCTAACAACATCAAAGGTGTATTTCATATAGATTAACACTAACAATAGCCCAAATACAAAACAACTCTCATATCAGTTCATCGCAAAACAATCAATCAAACTGGATTAAGTAGAATCAGGTTAACAAAACAAACTTCAGAACAAACGCTGCCTCACTAAATTCATTATACAAGTTACAGCCTTCTGTGACAAGGAGGTTAGTTAATACTTAAGATACATCCGAGTGTTGGTAACACACTTTGGAGTGATATTGGCGGAAACTCGGTTGCGTGCCATTATTTTGAACGGTGAGAAAAGTTTTGGCGGTTTTGCGAAGTTGAACAGTTGCCGTCATTTATTGTTTGGTTAACCATTAACATGTTTTGATAATTAAAACAGATGTAAAATTACTTCGTCGATACCCATGATAGCTCAGTGGGTAGAACACTGCCTATCGTGCAGCGTTTGGGTTCAAATCCCGGGTTGGGCCTACTTCAATTTGTCGTTTCTAAAGTCATATGTTTGGTTAATTTATCAAGATTGTTAACGGTGAGGGATAAAATCATGAGAAAACCCTAATGGTTAACTTGTACTTAGTCATATGCCAGTGTATTGGTACGAATGATATGTCTGCCCACTATTACATAAGTACACTGTCTAAGCAAAACGTGGGTACTCTGAACAGCTTCTCTCCGCTGAAGCGTCTTTCTTCAATCTCGTATATATGTATGTATGCATGCGAAGAAAGCGAAAGTCACTTGTCACTAAAATATGATTAGTTACTACCTACCCCAAGGGGTATTTTTAGCGTAGATTTTTAAAAACACAACACGAACCTTCAAAATGTATATTCCTGAAGGGGTTGGCAGAGGTAATAATACTTCTGAACATCACGTCACATTTTCACCTGGTGTTCCGAGTACCCACGTTTTGCTTGGACAGTATACTCACGTGATAGGGGGCAGGCCTATCTCCGTGATATACGAAAAGACTGTCACATGATAAAGTGCAATTTATCATGTGTCAGTCTTTTCGTATCGTCCGTGTGGGTTTCTTCACGATATTTTCCCTCACCGCTGACAACCATGATAAATTAACCACACACATGTCTTTAGAATAAACAAGTTGGTGTAGACTCAACCCGGGATTTAAGCTATCACCGTCTACACGACAAGCGGTGTTCTGATACCAGTTGATAAAGTCACGTGATTTTAAGAAGTATTACTGCTTCCGCCAACCCATTTGGGGATATTGTCGTGAACGTTTGAGTTTAAGTTGAGATTTTATATAAGTAAATGCGATATTCCTATATAGATGCGTACCAAAAGGTTGAAACAGCTTGTATATCATATGCCGAATTGAATAACTTCAACTTAACTCTAATTTGGATATGAAAAGGCTGACTTAGCAGTTCTTTTGCTGTACCGTTAGCAATAGCTTGGAATAGAAAAGTATGTAAAATAATTGCTTATTGGATAAAACTAATTTAATATTTCAGAAACATATTTAAGACTACGAAAAAAGCCACCAAAAAATATAAATATATTAAATATAATAAAATATAAATCAGACAATTTGTTCCGTAAATGTTTATCACATAAAGGTTGCAATCAGTGGGATTCGAACCCGTGACCTCAGGACACAGAAGCCAGTCACTTAACCGCTTGGCCACGGATGTCGTCAAGTAGAACAACCCACTTAGATTTGAGTAAGGATACCTAGTTTTTTTATACTCACACTTGACCATGTATTTACTTTGTATGTTATTTTATACCGATTCACACTTGGCTATGCATTCATCGATAAATACTAAAATTCCCATGGGCCCTGCAGCGGCTAACGTTATTGATGTAATTTTATTCAGTAAAGCCATTTGCAATACCCATTTTAAATTGAAGTCTGTAATAATAATAAATAAGAATGTGTCACGTAATATACACCCTTATTTCACCCTTACTTACATACATATACTCACGGGTATAAATCCCAGGAAGGGGTAGCCAGAGCTAAGGAATTTGAAATTACTCAGCCACTTTTGGAAAGTTGTGTGGGGAAAAGATGGTAAAATAAAGGTTGTTGGTGATGGGTCTCCAACCGCATCGCCCAAAAATCCCTTAATAGCCCCAATACCGTTAGTCGCCTCTTACGTACACCCACCGGAAGAAATGGGGTAGTGCTATTCTAAGCTGACACTACTACCCTTACTAAGATTGTAATACATTTATATTTGAGGGTTGTTTTTTATATAAATATGCATTTCCCGTTAGATTAATTTTGTACAAATTTTAAATATTTTAATATTGAAAGGCTTTTTTAGATTACAAAATAGATTTTTTTCAAACAACCCCATACCCTATGTTATAAATATACTTATTTATATTCACGCCCGTTGTTCCCATTGGGGTAGGCGGAAACTATAGATCATCATTTTGTACGATACTGACTAATCTTTATTGCTTCTGTCACATTCATCATTCTTCTCATATATGCTCTTTTATTATTTTCACAACGAACTTTCGCCTTGATAAAATAAGTAGATTTTTAAAACGTAAAATATAATTTTATGATTTTAATACTGAAAAGGGGTAACCCGTTTTTTTTAACTTAACCTTTCTTCTGCCTCTTTTGGAAGTAGAGTGAGCAAAACTTACCTATCCCAATTATATAAAAAACCGTTAGGGCATTCTTCCAAGGGCGGAAACGATCCTGGCAAACCTGTGTAGCCTAATTTACACTGTTTTTTTTAAATTCTTTTTATTCATCATACTTCAGACGCCAGCCTGTGCTTATTTGATTTAAATGTCCTCCAAGGTTGTCCTCTACTGACATTACCATTCACATTAGTTTTCTATAGAAGACCATACATACATATACTCACGGCTATAAATCCCTTAACGGGGTAGCCAGAGCTTTGGAATGATAAATTCCTCAGCCACTTTTGGAAGTTGATTGGGGAAAAGATCATAGTAATAAACGTTTTTGGTGATGGGTCTTCAACCACATCGCCCAAAAATCACTTAAAAAGCCCCTATACCCTTAGTAGCCTCTTACGATCACCCACGGGTAGAAATGGGGTAGTATTATTCTAAGCCGACACTACACGGGAAGTACGGTCTATAAAAGACCTTTTTATTATAAATTATTATTTGAAGTGTTGAAAATAGTGACGATAAAACGATACAAACAAAAAACATTTCTTTTGGCATGGGTCAATTACAGTCAGTCTGACTAACAAGTAACAATTTAATTCCATAATTTGTGTTGCATTCAAAAATTCGATATTGGTCCGCGTGCTCTGTAAGGCCGCTTTAAAAATGATGGTTGTAATTAAATCGATGCTATAAATGTACAGCATTTATATAAGGAATGACAAAATGTATAGTATGTATGTATAGTGTGCTGAGTAGTGTCGGCTTAGAATAGCACTACCCCATTTCTTCCGGTGGGTGTACGTAAGAGGCGACTAACGGTATTGGGGCTTTTTAAGGGATTTTTGGGCGATGATTTTCCAAAAGTGGCTGAGGAATTTTTAATTCCTTAGCTCTGGCTACCACTTCTAGGGATTTTTAGCCGTGAGTATACGTATTTGTAAAATATATAGTAAATTCCAGATTATTATTATGTTTTATCAAGTTATTAAAGAAATGTCTTTTCCAATAGGCACTAATGGTGTGAGGATAAAGTCTTATTTAATGTTTTTTTAAATAAATTTAAATATTCATGTATAAAGTATTAAAGCAAATAAAAAGTTTCTTTCAATGAACACATGTATATAATTCCATGCAATAAATGTATATAAATATGTTTTGAAACATTTACATATAACCCAAACAGTATTCAAATACAAAGACTCGTGAATCTCCGTTCCACATAAAAGAGTATCCGTACCGTAACAGTGAATATCTATATGCTGATAAGTTTACGAGTAAAGGAAGACAGATAGTTTGCCGGGAAAGTTGGCTACACTATTTTATCGCCCATCAAAAGCCATACGAGACTTTAGTAATGTTTAAACCTCAGACTTGATGCAAAATGAAGACTGTTATTGTAAAACAGAGGTTGAATATTGGGAGTAAACTACGTTTTCATACGTATTTACCGTTATACGTACCGTATACTAGGTAATTATACCGTGCCGTGTAGCGACGGCTGAGAATGTCACTACTCCTTTCTACCCACGAGTGTCGTAAGAAGCGACTAAGGGTATAGAACTGTTTAAGTGGTTTTTGGGCGATGCGGAGACCCATCACCAACGATACTTTATTTCTACCATTTTCTCCCGTATCAACTTCCAAATGATCCAACTTCATACATAAATATATCTTCATATATAACCCAAAAATGGGAAAGGCAGATCTACAGTATTACAAAAAATCTACAGCCACATTTCGAAGGCAAGTAGGTATTCAAATATAGGGTACAAGTAATGGGTCTGCAAACTCATCGCCCCACAAAAGCCCTAAAAAGTTGCCAGGTAGCACAACACTTACAGTAAAAAACGAGTACAACATATTATTAGCTGAAACTACTAAACTAATACATAAATATAAAATAACATAAACGTTCACGCCGAATATCTCCGAAGGGGTTGGAAGAGGTTATAATAATTCTGAACATCACGTGACTTTGTCACCTGGTATTCAGAGTACCCACGTTTTGCATGGACAGTGTACTCACGTGATAGGGGGCAGGCTTATCGCCGTTTTGTACGAACACACTGTCACATGACTAAGTATAACTCAGCTATGTGGGTTTCGTCACGATGTTTTCCCTCACCGTTAACAACCATGATAAATTAACCACACATATGTCTTTAGAAAAGACAAATTGGTGTAGGCCCGACCCGAGATTTGAACACTAGTCGCTTGCACGTTAACCGGCGTTCTAAACATTGAGCTATCATGTCTTCTACAGAACTAAATTATTAAAATTACTATAAAAATAATTTTAACGATAATTGCTCGTACGTCCACTAACAGCTAACTATAAAATTGAATTTATCCACGCCGCCATTCAATTTAGGTTTAACCTGGGGCAGGCGGTGAAACAACATGTGTTAAACAGCCAAACGCTTTTATACATTTATCTGAACAACTTCTTTTACATTGCATCATTTACGTATCACTATTTGTCTTTCGTTTGTATCTGTACATAGTCAAGTTATAATAATAATAATAAAATAATAAAAACTCTTTACTGCACATCACAAAAAACAACAATTACAAAAAAAAAGTCGGTTCAATAGCCAAAGTACAACTGGCGGTCTTATCACTAAGAGCGATCTCTTCCAGACAACCCATAAATGGAAAGATTTGCTGGATTAAAAACGTGTTCGGTAGATGTCCAATAATAGTCATAGTATACAGTAACCCTATTTCACCCTGCCTAATGCCTGTTGCTTATTTCTGTTAGTTTTTATACAGTTTTGAATGCTTTTGTACACATGAAACTATAGTAAAACATACATACATACATATACTCACGGCTATAAATCCCTTGAAGGGGTAGCCAGAGCTAAGGAATGAGAAATTCCTCAGCCACTTTTGGAAAGTTGTGTGGGGAAAAGATGGTAAAATAAAGGTTGTTGGTGATAGGTCTCCAACCGCATCGCCCAAAAATCCCTTTAAAGCCCCAATACCTTTAGTCGCCTCTTACGTACACCCACCGGAAGAAATGGTGTAGTGCTATTCTTAGCCGACACTACACAGCATTATATAGTAAAAAATGTAAGAAACAACTTTCTTAAATTATGAGAAGTTAGAAATGTAAGGCTTTTCTTCAACTCTGTACGTCTACATATAATTAAGTAGTCAGAGGTTTTAAGAGCGATAAAACTGATGTGTGTTCTAGCCGTGAGTATATGTATGTATGTATGTATGAATAGAATGATAAATTTATGCTATTATTCATAGAAGAGGAAAATTGTTTAGAATACAATACAAATAAAACGGCTCCTTGAATCATCTACGGACGGCTATGAGTGTTTTTAGGTAATGGGGATAGTTAAAATAAATAAAACAAAATCTATCAGACATATTATACACAGATCAAGTTAGCCCCAAACTAAGTAAGTCTTGTATTATGAGCTACTAATAATAACTTAAATATGAATACTTTATGAATATATAACACACGCACGCGCACACACACGCACGCGCACACACACGCACGCGCACACACACACACACACACGCCCACACACACGCACATACACATGAACACACATGCATACACTCAAACACACACATACACACACACACTTACAATCGTTTGTTACCTACCTTTATATAATATAATAATAGTGGCTTTCTGTATTGACTAACCTAGGCATAAGGAAGATAAAATAATTTAATTAAAAATTTTGTTTTGATTGTGATTTTGATTTTAATTTTAATTTAAGTTATGTAATGATTTTTCATTTTAATTATTTTCTTTCTTTCATGTATTCTATTGAAGAGTGGGGTTTTCTAACACCGGCTTTAAGCTTAAAAGAAGACCCCTACCAATTGTTTACAAATACTTGTTTTTATCAAATAAAGAAATTTTGAATTTTGAATTTTTTTTTGAAATGCCTTCATCTGCACCACCTCTGCACACCCGATGCATAATTCAATCCCAACTTATAGTCATTTTAAGCATTTTGGCACTACTAACAACCATTCGTTTTCTATTACCCGCCTATTTCCATCGACAGATTACACAATCGACAACTATGAATTTCTTCGAAATTGCGGTTCCTAATGGAACATTATTCATGCATTCAGACCATCAAATTTTGCATAATGGTACCGTAAAACTGGCCGAGGTATAACCGAATCGGCTGCCCCGTTTTACATGAAGGGCTGCTTACATTGTATAACGAAGTATAACTTAACACTATTTTGGTTTGAAACATGAATTTGCATTTGATTATGTTGCAACTCGTCGGTTGGGCTACCATTGCGAATTTGAAATTTGTTGTTTATTCCATTCGTTTATTAAATAATTTTACTAACAACATTTTGATGACAGCCGAGTCGATAGGTGAAAAGCTACTCGGTCCGGACGTTGCGGGTTCGATCCCCGTTGAGAGCAATATGTATGTGATGAGCATAAATTGTTGTTTCTTAGTCTTGGATGTTCTTTATATGTGTATTATATATTAAAAAATATAAAGTTGAGTTAGTATCCCATAAGAGTCTTACTTGGTTGGGGGCTAGCTTTTCGGTGTATACTATGTCCGTATATATTTATGTAAAAAAAACATTTGTTTTGGTCAACGCATGTTAACTTTACTTAAATATGTATTAATATATTTTATACTATAGGTACATTCCTACAAACGACTATAAATCTTAAAAGAAGGTAGTCAGGGCTTCAGATCAGAATATGATAAATAATTAACGTGTGCATATTGTTGAGATCGAAAGAGTTACAATTTGACTGTATTTGTAATTTATTTAGTGAGCTTAAATAGAGTACACCCATACAAAACTCAAGCCGTTATTTCCCATTGGGGTAGGCAGAGAATATCGATCGCCACTTTGTACGATCCTGGCAAACCTCTCTAGCTTCGTTTACATCCATCAATCTTATATATGCCCTTTTATTCTTCATATTTCCGACGTCTGCCATTTTGAACAAACTCTTTGTTTGGTGTAGATGTGTCTTCCATGATCGTCCTCTACTAACATTACCTTTCACTTTAGCTTTATAGATCTCCTACACCAATTTACTGTCATCCGTCCTCTCTATGTGCCCAAACCATCTTAACATTCCTTTCTAGCTTAAATAGATGCGCCTTTAACCTTTGCAGCCTGCCCTTTCCCTCTCAGCCAACAAACTTACCAAGAGGTTGAAAAATCACAGCGGTTAAAAGAAATAACGCAAAAAAATCTAGTCTTGGTTATAAAATTGTTGAACTTTCGGTTAAATTTAATTCCCAGGAAACTTGTGCTGAATTTCCCAGTAGAGAGAACGAATTTTTTATTTGATATTGTCGTGCCCGTAGCTCATAGCCAGGCGGCTATTTGTTCAGTCGAGATTTCACTCCAGCTTGGGTTTTCATGTATTTTTTTGTTTTAGCTATATTGAAAGCACGCACGGTGGTTTTTCATTAAATAGATAGGCATGTTATAGATTTATAAATACATTTTGTATTTTTTTTGCCTTTTTGCATTATTTATTTGTTTAGTACAGTTTATACGATCCTGACAAACAGGGAAGCAAGATACCTTATATTCAGTGTTCTTACTTCAGATTGAAGGAAAATTGCATGTTGAATATTTCGTATTATTAGAAATTATTCAAAGAAACCACCGTATGATGTATTCAACATGCAATTTTCCTTCAATCTGAAGTAAGAACACTGAATATAAGGCATCTTACAACAGGCAAAAAAATATACAAAATCTTCTTCTTCTTTGGGTGCCATCTCCTATCAAAGGTCGGCTATCATTATGGCCATTTTGGCTCGTGATGTTGCGGTGCGGAACAATTCGATGGAACTGTAGTTGACCCATTCGGACAGATTTTGAAGCCAGTGGGTTTTCCTACGGCCCGGTCTTCTGCGACCTTGTATTTTTTTCCCTGCAGGATTAATTGGAGGAGGTCATATTTTCTATTGCGTATTATGAGGCCCATGTATTGTAGCTTGCGAATCTTTATAATTTTCAGCAACTCCAAATCTTTGTGCACTCTCTTTAGAACCGTTTCGTTTCTTACTCTATCCGTCCAGGATATACAAAATATATTTATAAAATGTCTATGCATTTAATGAAAATCATCCGCACGGTGGTTTTTCATAGACATTTTGTATATTTTTTTGCCTGTTTGCATTGTTTATTTGTTCAGTACAGTTTATACGGTCCTGACAAACAGGGAAGCAAGATGCCTTATATTCAGTGTTCTGACTTCAGATTGAAGAAAAATTGCATGTTGAATATTTCGTACATCCGAATATGACTGATGTCTCGTTTGATCAAAGGCTTGACCAAATCACCTCCCTAAATGCAGTACATAACGGTGTACCAACGAAATAAGAAATAGCTACACAAAAAGTGTCAAAGAAACCACCGTATGATGTATTGGGCAGTGTTGCGACAGTTTTCAGCCAAACGGCAATATTTGAATCTACTCACGTATTTCTAGTGTAAAACTTTCATAGTTTCTTCGCGTTTCTGGTATGGTGCAATTGAGGAGTGGTGGCGGAATTCGTTTAACTGCCCTTGAACGTTATGTTCTGCAGAATTCCTTTTTTATTCCAAACACATCACATTCAATACAATGAAGATATTACATAATTATATTTCGTTGTACATGATATGAGTACTATGGCCCCACACTAGGCAAGCCTGTATCATAGGTACCAATGATAAGCTATGTGACAATCGTACGGTTCAAATTAACAGGTCAATTTAATAGGTATATATATTAATGACGTGAGTATATTTTTTTTAAAACTACGCCCTTGCTTAACTATTTAATATTTTATTATTTACCATTTTCTAATTAGTTAATGACTTTATTTTACAAAATCTTCAAAATCAGAAGATTAAAAATATTTTCTTATAAATATATGCTCAAGTTCACAATCAAATTTAAAAAAATATTAAATTTAGTATCAATAAAACGTAAACACCTTAATAAAAAATCGCTACTCTCATTGTTTGCACCATACACTAACAAATGATATATAACCCTAGAAACTTGGGCTGTTCAAGTTTCTCACAAGCACTTTGTAAACGACATAGTTTCTTTGATAAATATATAAGAATGACAGAATATTGTGCATGAAGAAAGAGTGAGATGAAGCAATTAACTAGGACTTTAAAAGTTTTAACACCAGGGGGCAATGTCACGTGATTTTCAGAGTATTAGTACCTCTGCCAGCCATCGTGAACGCTTGAGTCTTGAGTTTAAAAGTAAATGAAGAGATTAGCGACTCTTCATCACTACTTCTGTGTTTTATTATTGTTTTCTTATAACTTCCCAAATAGGCTGGTTTTTTTTGTAATTCTGGTTACATACATATACTCACGACTCACTAATCCCTAGAAGGGGTAGCCAGAGCTATGAAATTTGAAATTCCACAGCCACTTTTGGGAGTTGCGTCGGGAAAAGATGGTAAAATAAAGGTTGTTGGTGATGGGCCTCCAACCGCATCGCCCAAAATTCCCTAAAAAGCCCCAATACCGTTAGTCGCCTCTTACGTACACCCTCCGGAAGATATGGGGTAGTGCTATTCTAAGCCGACACTACATAGCAACCTTGGTTACCTTTTTTGTAATTATACTCAACTCAAACTCAATCTTTCACATCATATATACCTAAAGAATTGGCAGAGGTACTAATACTTCTGAACATCACGTCACATTGTCACCTGGTGCTCAGAGTTACGACGTTTTGCATGGACAGTGTACTCACGTGATAGGGGGCAGGCCTATCGCCGTTTTGTACGAATACACTGTCACATGACTAGTGCAACCCTGCCATGTGGGTTTCCTCGCGATATTTTTTCTGATCATTAACAAACAAGAATTAACCACACATATGTCATTAGAAAAGACAAATTAGTATAGGCTCGACCCAGGATTTGAACTCTCATCGTCTGCTCGATAAGCGGTGTTCTACCCACTGAGCTATCATGGTTTATCACTAAATGTTTGGTTTATTTAAATACGACGTGATAGCTCACTGGGTAGGACACCGGTTCACGTGCAAGCGACTAGTGTTCAAATCCCGGGTCGGGCCTACACCAATTTGTCTTTTCTAAAGACATAAGTGTGGTTAATTTATCATGGTTGTTAACGGTGAGGGAAAACATCGTGAGGAAACCCACATGGCTGAGTTGTACTTAGTCATGTGACAGTGTATTCGTATAAAACGGCGATAGGCCTGCCCCCTATCACGTGAGTACACTGTCCATGCAAAACGTGGGTACTCTGAACACCAGGTGACAAAGTGACGTGATGTTCAGAAGTATTAGTACCTCTGCCAACCCCCTCGGGGATATTCGCCGTGAACGTTTATGTTATGTTATGTTATTTAAATATTGTTATCGTTGGAATGTTTGGATAAGTGCTAAACTTTGAAAAAATACTCCACCGTACAAGAAAACCTGGCCTAGTTGGGAAGTTTCAATTAGTTAGGCTCGGGACGTTTTAAATATGACTATTTTTTTTCCGTGTCAAGAGGTTTCGCCCAGTTTTCACATCGTTAGAGTTTGATTGCCTTTACAGTGCTGTAAATTTAGTTTTATGCTTTCTTTAATTTTTAAGTTACGCATGCTAATAGATTTTTTAAGTGACTTTTAGGTTTGATAAGGTTAAACCGTAGAGAATTTAACTAAGTAGAGCTGAAACTAAAACGTAGATCAGTACAAAAATAGCTGAAAAGACGGCTAAAAACTAATATCTAAATAAGTTGTTGTCAAAATAAGTTGTCCCTACACCCTGATTGACTGACTTTTGTTGTCCATACATTTGTTCCGCTTAAGTCAGTTGAAATGCAGTGAATAATTTACGAAAATTTACTTTCTTCGTTTCTTCTATTTTTATTTAAGTTTTGCCGCGATAGCTCAGTTGAGTAGCAGAGGATGAGGCTTCAAATCCTGGGTCAGGCTAACACTAATTTGTCTTTTCTAAAGAATTTATCATGGTTGTTAACTACGAGGGAAAACAATTGTACTCAGTCGTTGTGGCAGTGTATTCTTACAAAACGGCGATAGGCCTACCCTCTATCACGTGAGTACTCTGTGACTCACCAGATGACAATGTCACGTGATGTTCAGAAGTATAAGTAACTCTGCCCCGTCCTTCGGGGATATTCAGCGTGAAAGTTTGAGATTTTGAGTTAAATAAATGTAATTTGTAATGATCTAAACTAAGAAGTAAACTTAGAGCGTTCTATAGAGCTTAAAACTTTACGAATGTTTGTGGTAAAGTATCGTTTGGGTAATTTATATACGGTTTTAATGTTCAGTTGTTATATTAATGTCACTTTGCGTACATAAATACATATACTCACGGCTATAATTCCCTAGAAGGGTAGCCAGAGCCAAGGAACTATAAATTCCTTAGCCACTTTTGGAAGTTGAGTTTGTTTGTTGAGTCAGTTGAAGAAGAGTGGGAAAAAGGCGGTAAAATAAAGGTTGTTGGTGATGGGTCTCCAACCGCATCGACCAAAAATCCTTAGTTAATTTATCATGGTTGTTAATGGTGAGAGAAAACATTGCGAGCAAACCCAAATGGCTGAATTGTACTTAGTCATGTGATAGTGTATTCGTACACACCCGCGATAGGCCTGTAGCTCGTGATTGTCGGTCCCAGCAAAACGTAGGTACTCTAAACACTATTCGATAATGTCATGTGATTTTCTGTTCACATGACATTATCGATCACAAAAATGTAGAGTCATTCACAATGACTCTACATTTTTGAGATTATAGGCGTGGGTGGATAAGGAGTGAAGTATAGAGTTAAAAATATGTTAAATTTTTATTTATCAACCTCAAATATAATAAACAGTCTGTTATACATAAAGGTAGACCGTGATAGCCCAGTGGGTAGAACACTCGGTTATCGTGCAAACGACTAGTGTTCAAATCCTGGGTCGGGCCTACACCAATTTGTCTTTTCTAAAGACATATGTGTGGTTAATTTATCATGGTTGTTAACGGTGAGGGAAAACATCGTGAGGAAACCCACATGACTGAGTTGTACTTAGTCATGTGACAGTGTATTCGTACAAAACGGCGATTGGCCTGTCCCCTATCACGTGAGTACACTGTCCATGCAAAACGTGGGTACTCTGAACACCGAGTGACAAAGTCACGTGATGTTCAGAAGTATTAGTACCTCTGCCAACCCCTTCGGGGATATTCGGCGTGAACGTTTATGTTATGTTTATGTTATGTATATAGGTAAGTATATAAATCCCAGAAGAGGCTAACCAGAGCTACAGAATTAGAAATTCCTTGGTCACTTTTGGAATGTGATTAGAAATAATTTCGAAGAATAAAGGAAGGCGATAGGTTTTTTTCCAGCCCCGATCGCTTAAAAAGCACTTAAACCCAAGTTATAAGTCAAAAATAAGGATCAGTGCCATATAAAACCGACACTGCATAGCTATGCATAGGTAATTTAAGACTAAAAAGAAAACTTTTGATTTATCATGTTTTTCATATTTGTTTATGGCTCGTGGTTAATCAACTATATTAATTTGTTTCAGGTAACCAATTGAAAGCGAGTAAAAATTGCTGTTGTGATTCGTAAGAATTATAAAAATAAGTTAATTATAATTATATTAATATTAATAAATTTCTTCGCTTTTATTCCGCTAAATAATACCTGCAGTCTTCATGCACTGTGCACCGCCCGCCCTCCCACTTACAAGAAATCGAAAAGCAGACAATGCACCACACACACACCCGCAAGCGAAAACCACAGGCAACCACAAACATGCGACGCGTTTCGACTCAACACGAGTCATTGACGAGCAGTTAGTAGACAGTTCGGCAGCTGACCACCGAGTGCCGGTCATACGATTTTGCGGTTATATTTATAGGCCAGGCTCCCCACTCCCCCACCCAAAGAACATCAATGACGAGTGACTACATTATTGGAAAAAATTGACAAAAGTGGGGAAACGGTGTAGCCCAGCTGTTCATTCAGCAGTGCAACGGAATTATCATTATCATATCTGGAGATTTCAAGTTTCTCTAAAAGACATAATCTTAATCCCTTATTACAAGTATGTAAAATCTCCAGATTATGATTATCGGGGAGAACGTGGCCAGTATCCAATAGATGTTTCGCAAAGTGAGACCTTTCTGGATGCGTTCAGAACAAACAATAGTTTGAAACGTTATTTATGTAATCAAAAAGAGAAATTAGATAAACACAGACAATCTGGTGTTTACAAAATTGTTTGTCCTGAATGCAACAGCGTCTATATTGGGCAAACTGGTAGAAGTTTTCTAACAAGATAC